>CM042869.1:9363385-9375885 GCA_023658055.1 Thaleichthys pacificus
GAGAGCACCAGACAGAGAGAGACAGACACAGAGAGAGAGAGACAGACAGAGAGAGAGAGACAGAGATGGAGAGCGCCAGACAGAGAGAGAGAGAGAGAGAGAGAGAGCAGGAAGACCCAGTGAGGGATGGGATGGAGTGTTTGACACCGTACCTCAGGGCAGACACCACTCTCTCCACAGCGTCATGGAGAACACTTTTGATCGACAGGTCGAGAGGGCCAACAGCCACGGCCAGCAGCTCGCCAATTTGCTCCAACGGCTGGCCGTCCGTCGCCATGGTGACCGCCAGGGCGTGGACTTTGGCTTGCTCAGAACGAGAGAGGTCGTAGGCTCGACTGTAACCCTGTAGCTGATCCTGGAGGGACAGAGGACAGGAGGGGGACAAACGTTCTGACCATTTGCACCTGATCAGGAGAACATTAGTCCTAACGTGTACTCAGTGGGAACTGAGGCATTCCTATGATTATTCTACTATACCATACAGCTTATATCGTGTGTGTGTGTGTGCAAGTGTGTGTGTGTGTGTGTTAATGCATGTGTGTGCGTGTCGCCACGGGCTGTGACTTTCTAAGAAGTGTGTGTCATCTGTGACTAGGCAAGGCAGTGTGAATGTACAGTCTGTGTGACTAAGTGTGTGTGACGGCCAATGTGTTTTTGGACTTGAGGCCAGGCGCTCACACACACACACACACACACGCACACACCAGCATGTAGAAGTGACCGTGGTGTGACTCAGTGTGACAGGGTAATGACATGCAGGGGCGTGGAGCCATCCGGTCCCCCACCTTTGGAGCTGCACTCCATACATTTAGCTCACGACACCCTTCATCTGCCTGAGGCCCCGTGTGGGCTGCTTAGCCAAGCAGAACTCACCGGACCAATATACATAATAGACCTTCATTATCACCCTGTCTGTCAGCTGACCCTGGGATAGGTCAGAGGAGGAGGACGAGGGTGTGTGTGTGTGTGTGTGTGTGTGTGTGAAGGGTTTGTCCACTGCAAAGGTGATGAAAGCTTCCATAAAAACCAGATGCAGTAGCCTGTGTTCTTCCTCTGGAGGGAGAGGAGGAGGAGGAGGAGGGGAGGAGAGAGAGGCGGTACCTGGTGGCTGGCGTTGAGGGCCAGGATGAAGGCGTGGCCCAGCGTGTCCAGGTGGGCCAGGGACTGCTGCAGGTGCGCCAGGGCCCGCTCGGAGCCTGCGGCCGGGTCGGCGCCCGGCTCCCCCTCGTCTCCGCCCCTCTTCTTGCTCTTGTCGCCCAGCTGGCGGAGGGCTTTGAGCGCCCTCCTCACCATCTCCCCGCGCGTAGCCACACTCAGCTGAGAGAGAGAGAGAGAGAGAGAGAGAGAGGGAGAGAGAGAGAGAGAGAGAGGGAGAGATAGGGAGAGAGAGGGAGAGAGAGAGAGAGAGTAGATGTTTTTTCCACTGAAGTTTAGGGTAGACTTGAGGACAGCAGCCGTCCAGCACTGTGGCTCATCAAGGTCAGTATCATTATCCATGTAAAGACATGCGCTCATGTGTGTGTGTATATCTGTCTGTTATGGAGATCGGTATGAGTGTGTGACTGTGGCTGCAGGGCAGCATGTACGTGTGTGAGCGTGTCTGGGTGTGCGCCTGTAGCTTAAGACCTTGTGTAATTGATTCTATTCAGTGAGAGCAGCTTAACCATTCATGGAGAGAGGAGAGGAGGCCTTGGCTGTGGGGGGGTTTTGCAAAATAATACTGTTTTCCCTCTCCTTCAGCCCCAAACAACACGCTCGGTCTCTCTGTCTAGTCCTCTACTTTCACGGATGGACAGAGCATTCTATCTGGCTGCTGTGGGTGATCTCCTGCACAGATCAAATAGATAACCAATAAAAGACCCCGGGCCAGGAAAGAGAGAGGAAGAGAGTGAGAGAAAGGTACCGACAGAAGTCTGAAAAGAAAACAAGCATGCGCAGCAATATGTAGACAGCCACGTGACAAATGAAGACAGATAGAGAGATGATAGAGGGAGAAGGAAAAAACACACGGGGAGAGACAGACGGAGAGAGAGACAGAGGGAGAGAGAAAAGTCTGGCAGTGTTCGGAGCCATCAGTGGGTGACACGTCTGGGTGTGTATGGAGCCAGGCCGGGGGGGCCAAGCAGAGTGGATGCTTGCACTAAGGGCTATCTGGAATCAATACCACAGAGGAAAAAGCTAATAATCCCCATTTCACTGCTGACACAACCCCTCCCCCCCCCGCGAGTTGTTTTGGTCGGGACCTCCTGGGGGAGAGTGGATCCATCCACTGCATGGGGGGGACCAGAATGTGAAAGGTTAAAGGCACAGAGGGGTGGGGGAGAGGTCTGTTTTCTCTCTGGCGGTGGAGGGATTATGAAGGAGTAGCGGGGAGGAGCAGAGGATGTGTCGGGGCGGGGGGGGGGGGGAGGAGGAGGCGGACGGTCGTTAGCGCTAATCGGCGAGTTCAAAAAGCGCGGTAGGAGAAAGGTGCCTGCTGGGATTCGGAGTTTAATGTTCTCTGAAGTGAGAGGGGATCAATTAACCCCCCTGGAGACCAGGAAAGAGAGAGAGAGAAAGAGAGAAAAGGGAGAGAGAGGAAGAAAAAAAAAGAGGAAAGGAGTCTTGGGAGGGGGGGAGATGAAAGGAGCACCGGCGTTTCGAGGCTCCGCCGGCCCCCTGTATCGGCAGCACCCGACCTGGACACTTTGACGTCACGATGACGTCAGAACACTGACATCCCTGCTACACACACCCAGCCGCTCACAGCTCTGGGGAGATCACCAGGTCTTTGCACCTCGGTCAGGGGAACACAGGAAGACATCACGACAGACCAAACGGACAAACACAAGACGGCAGGCAACAAGCGCCAAGCCAAGAACAGGCCTTGGGGCCGTCCCGCTCACCTTGCTGGCTGCCTCGGGGGAGAAGGTGATGCCGTCCAAGAAGTGGACGGCGTCCGAGGGAACCAGTCTGTCCAGGTACTTGGCGCAGGTGTCGTAGGCATGCAGGTAGTCCTGGTCGGTCTGGGGGGGGCGTTTCAGCACCTGGGGGTCTCCCTTCCAGAAGATCTTGCCCAGCCACACGGCGTGGACGGAGCTGGCCGACACCACGCCTCCGCCGGGCAGAGGCAGCCGATTGGCCAGTTTGGAGATGGACAGCACGTTCTGACTGGTTAAAACCGGTTCCAGTGCGGCCAGTGGGTCGGAATCTTCATCGGTCAGCTTGCGGTAATTCAGACCTGGGCCAGGACATGACGTGGTTAGAATAGGGGGTTGAGGTTGGTAGGCTCACGGGAGAAAACATGTCATATTGGATATATACTGTAGCATAGGTCCAACAAGTTGGTGAATTACATTGCATTCCATTGCATTCCAATTACATACATTACATTGTACCTTAAACTAAAACTAGTACAGTCAAAATATCCTCTTTAATGCACAGTAGATATATTTATATATTGAAACAAATCTCTATAAAACATTAGTACTGGAACACAACACTTGGTCAGGCCACATCATCTCCAGTCCACTCTTTGGTCATCTCAAAGCCAGATCTCACACACCACCTACAGCATACCTTTAGGCTCCATGTATATTAGACTGGGAGCCTGTGAAGGATTGATGTTATAATACAACTGTACACAGCACACTGCGCTCCGGAACACGCCGTGGAGAAGCATGGGAAGCCGCCGGAGACAACACATAACAGGCTGTTTGGGAGTGATTCATCCCTTTGAAGAACAGTCTACTGGTCTGTGTGGAGGAGAAAGATAGGGCCTATCCTCATGTGTGTGTGTGTGTGTAGGGGTGATGTGGTGCTGGTGTGTGTGCGTGTGTGTAGGGGTGATGTGGTGCTGGTGTGTGTGCGTGTGTGTAGGGGTGATGTGGTGCTGGTGTGTGTGTGTGTGTGTGTGTAGGGGTGATGTGGTGCTGGTGTGTGTGCGTGTGTGTAGGGGTGATGTGGTGCTGGTGTGTGTGTGTGTGTGTGTAGGGGTGATTTGGTGCTGGTGTGTGTGTGTGGAGGTGATGTGGTGCTGGTGTGTGTGTGTGTGTGTAGGTGTGGTGGTGTGTTCAGACAGGCACATTACTATGACAGCACACGGCCAGGCTGGCCTCTAAATATTTAACGTCAGCCTGTGGGGATGGCTCTATGTCTGGAACACAGGGGGATGCTCTGCGCACACACACAAACACACATAGACACACACACATGGGGTTGTCTCCCAAAGACAGTCAGACATACAGACAGGACACCAGACTGAGATCACGACAAACATGGGATGAGACACGTGCAGTCACTACACTGTCTGGGATGTGTCTGAGCGTCTGTGTCTGTTAGGCGGTGCCTGTGCGACTGTGTGCGGAGAAGAGAGAGAGGCACATTTGGAGAGAGGGGAGAGAGAGATATTTGGAGAGAGCGCGTCTATACGTGTCACATGAGGTGTTAGTCTCTGGGTAGAATAGAGCGGCCCTCCTATCATTACCACAGCAGGGTGTGCGTGGGTGGGTGTGTCAAGGAATAGGTTAGTTTTTTGTCAAAGTGATACGCGCGTGTGTGTGTGTGTGCTCCCTTGCTTGTTTGTTGTCGTGTCTCTACGCGCGTGCGTGCACACACTTACATGCGCCTCGCCGGCATTACGTGTCAGTGTTAAAAGGTCTGGTGTTATCGGGAACAGAGGGAGGAAGTGAGGCGTGAAAACGCTGCTGACAACTCGCCGACCTTTCCTGAAGTTCACAGCTCAGGAGTGACACTGCATCCGCCCCCACAAAACAGGAGGCCGCCCGGGGAGCCAGGTCTGAGACGGGCTGGGAAATGGGGTCGGAGTCCTCCCGGAGGACCCATGATCCCTGCTACTAACATTCCCATCGATTCTGTAAAGCCCTGTGATAGCGGCTAGGAGCTACATAGAAATGCATTAAAATAGCCCCAGGGTTGTGCCCCAGGCTAGCTAGGTTTTGTGAAGGTCGAGGGGGGGGGGGGGGGGTCAGAGGATGTGGACGAAAAAAAAAAAAAAAACGTAGAATCCGACAAGAAGCCCATCAGGATAGTGTGGAATCGCGCTCTGCCACATGACGCATGTCATCCTCCAAAGGACTACGGTTCGAAAATGCCATCTCGTAAATGACATTCACGTATTAAGTCTAGCAGAGGTCGACGAAGCGTCGTCTACAGGTTTACGGTATGCCGGGGGGGGGGAAAAGCTTGCGAATACGTCTATTGTGTCTGGTTCTGTGTGGCGTTCCTTTTTTCGCCGGACGCCAGCTGGTGTGAAGGTCAGCCTCACCGTTGGCCACGGCCCCGCAGCTTCTTGAGCAGCTTGACGTGGCTGTCTGGCTGGATGGCGGCGGTGACGTGCCGGCTGCACCCGCAGGCCTCCAGCAGGGAGTAGTAGAGGAGCAGGCGGCCCAGGTCGCTGCCCTCCACGCTGGGCAGCACGTACCTGCTCATGTGGCTCAGGAAGGCCTGGGGGTCGCCCTTCAGGGTCTCAAACAGGCCCAGCGCCTCCCCGCGACTCTCTATGTCCTTGGTGGAAAGCCTGGGGGGGGGGGGGGGGGGGGAGAGAGAGAGAGAGGGGGATGGAGGGAGGGAGAGGGACAGTGGAAGGGAGACGGGGAAGGAGATAGGGATGCAGAGGGGGAGGAAGAAGGAGAGTTGGCGTTTAGCTGGAATTGGACCTGCCTTTGGCACTATTCGGTTTCAGTTACAAGTGTTCTTTGAAGAAAAGAGAGATGAGGAGACCGAGGCGGAAGAGTGGAAGATAAAAGAGCGGGAGAGGACAGGAGCAGGGAGAACGCTGGTAGCGCGCAGAAGGAGATGGGAAAAACACTGGCAGGACACAAAGGTTCGAAAGATGAGCAAAACAAACAGTATGAGGAGGAGACGCAACGCGAAAAACTCGAGATCTGTTCCGAGTACTAGACTGAAAGCATGTCTGTCTGTCTCTCCGTCTGGTTGCCGGTGTCTGTCTGGTTTCCCGTCTGCCTTCCTCTCTGCCTGTCTTCCTGTCTGCCTACCTCACACACAGGGATACATCAAAGCCGGCTGTTGTCTCGGAGGCCCTCCTCCAGACAGCGATAACTAATAGAATAGCCAGCAGGCCTGTCACACCTCCAACACACAGTGTTTACACTCCATCTCCTGTAAACACTCACCCACACATGAACCCTGTGTGACACACACACACACACACACCCTGTGCATCCTCTGATACTGTAAAAGTGTGTGGGTATATGAATGTACACACACACACTCCACCATCCACTCTATGGCTACAGTATGTAGAGCATGTATCTAAGAGTTGTCTACATGCTGTTTGGATGTATGTGTGTGGTCATATGTGAGTGTGTGGGTGTGTGTGGGTGTTGTGGTTGTGTGTACATGTGACAGAAAGAGATTCCTTTCTCAGCTCTGCTCAAAACTAGAAACAAGAAAAAAAATAGTAATTCAAAACAATAAAATGATTCAGAAAGGGCCAGTGCCCTTATGATTTATGGCCAAAGTTGGCCGCATAAAACAGACTTCTAACAGCTAAGAGTAAATCAAACACTGTTAGATATAAAGCGTGTGCGTGTTTGTGTGTGTGTGTGTTAGAGAGAGAAAGTCAATTTCCATAATTTATTTGCTCTCTGACTTCATAGCTAGAGATCTGACTAGCTCTGCACCTTGTTTTAATAGAATGCCTTTTCAGCAGAGACGTAGTATGTGGGTGTGTGGGTGTGTGTGTGTGTGTGCGTGCGTGTGTGTGGGTGTGTTTGTGTAACATAAATATTCTTCCATGGAGACCCTTTGCATCCTGATGCAGGGTTATGGTTTATTGAGTCCACTTTACGATAAATTACAACCTGTACTTTAAAAAGGTGCCAGGGAAGCTATAATTGAAGGCTGGTCAGTATGTGTGCGTGGGTGCGTGCGAGTGCACGCACGTGTGTGTGTGTGTCAGATTTGTGGACGTGGATCAGAAAAGATGGATGGACGGAAAGATAAACAGATAGAGACAGGTATGGGGAGAGAGAGAGAGAGAGGTAGCAGGGGAAGACACAGGGAGAGACAGTAGCGTGGAGCAGCCCTGCAGAGAGAGAGGGAGGAGGACAGGACTGGATGGATGGAGGGGTGCAGAGATAGAGGATAGGGCTAAAGAGTGTCTCACTGAGTCTCCAATTAACACAGAATAAACGCTTCAAAGGAATCAATACACTGCTAAACACCACACCGGCCATTTATCCTCACAGTGTGTGTGTGTGTGTGTGTGTGTGTGTTCAGGGGACAGTTTCTGGCCTCTCCATCACTGCTGGACAGAATAGATAACGAGAGGAAGGAGAAAGACAAGAGATCAGCTAACGAGTGTGTTTACTTGAGTTAGGGAGAGAGAAAGAGACAGAGGGAAAAAAGCGAGAGACCAAGATAGGAGATAGAGAGAGAGAGAGGATGGAACTGGAAGAAATAAAATATTATAATACTCTAGCAACAGTGAGTGTGTGAGACTCATATTTACTGTGTGTGTGTGTGTGTGTGTGTGCATGAGTGTGTTTACGCAAATGGAGATGACAGCTTGTAAGCCTAAAGATTCCCATCCTTCTGTAATAAATGGCCTCTTGTCTAGGCAGCTTACTGAATTTGAACCCTATGCACACACCCACGCAAGCGCACACGCACACACGCACACAGATACAGACACAAGCAATTACAACCTGCTGTTCAAAATAACAAGACCATTTGTAAACAAATTAGCCTACACACATTAATGAAAAACAGAAACGTCTGCTTGAATAAAATAAATAAAGAACACATTCGGAATAATGGGCAAAGTCCCGCCAACACCCCAGAGCCTAATTTCAACTCCGTGATTACCGTGGCGATTAAATATGCGTACAAATTCAAAAATATGCCCTTCTTGAAGTTTCTGACATGGTAGAAGACACAACAAACAGAGTGTATGCTAATCAGGAGAGGAAAAGACCTCCTGGAGGAGAGAGAGAGGAAGAGCGGGAGGGATGGGAGAGAGAGAGAAAGAGAGGGAGAGCGGGGAGAGGAGAGGAGAAGAGAAGAGAAAAACTCTCAGGCAGGAAATCGGTTTCATGCGCCGGATCTGAAATGAACAAGCAAGAGTGTAATGAGCTTCTATTTATACTGTTGTCCCTAACAGAGAAAAAGAATGCGCGCGAGAGAGAGAGAGAGAGAGAGAGAGAGAGAGAGAGAGAGAGAGAGAGAGAGAGAGAGAGAGAGAGAGAGAGAGAGAGAAGGAAGCAGCAGGAATGTCAGCGTGCGTTTGGCTTTGTCTTCACAATACAGCAGTACGCCAGCGACAGCCCCCCCTCCATCCCTCTCTCCCCCAGGATAGGCTGCTAGAAGCTGGGTGGGCTCCTTCCCAATCCCCCCTACCCCTCCTCTCTCCATCTTCCAGAGAAGTGGAGTGGCTCTCTGGTGCCAGTCTTGAATAGGTGGACACAGCATGGAAGGCTTTAAGGCCTGGGCTGCTGCTAACCCCTCTGTGACAGAAGTACTTTCAATGGGGGTGGTCAGCACCAAATCGGACGAATCTTGATTAGATCTTGTGAAATCAGAGCCATGTCGATACATGTGTGTGTGTGTGTGTGTCCTACCCGCTGTCAGTGAAGAGGAACTCCAGGTGAGTCATGTAGACCTCCCACAGAGGAACACTGTAGCGCTGAGCCAGAGACAGAGAGATATTGTACACACTGTCCTCCAGGGTCCTGCAACGCACAAAGCACACAGCTTGACTACAGTAAACCCAAAACACCCGCACCAAGCAAATAACATGCAAACACATTCCTCCCCCGTCTTGCTCTTTTGTTTCTCTATCTCACTCACACACATCAACAGACACCCCCCCCCCCCCCCCCCCCCCCCACACACTTACTCAGCCAGACCGAGGATGGTCTGCTTCTTGTAGTGTGTGTCGGAGCTGAAGCGCTGGATGTCCACGCCCCGGCCCAGCCCCTGAAGCACCTGCGCCTGCGTCAGGTCTGTCAGACGCTCGTTATACACGCGCAGCTGACCGATCAGCTGCTCCAGCTCCTCCGGCCAATCCGAGCGGGCCGACACGTGCTGGGTGACCAATCGGATCAGCTCCTTGGGGTCCGCCTACAGGCGAGGGTGCCGAGAGAGGAGGGAGGGTTGAGAAGATGACGGAGAGAGGAAGAGGGATTTAGGCCACAGTTCTGGTTTGCGAAGCATGTTTTGGTAAAAAGGTTTTGGACTTTAGCTTAGCTGGCTAACACGTAGGAGATCCATATTCAAAGCCAGGCCTTCCTATACCCCACTATACTGTACCCAGGTGCAATGCCCTCCCAGCTGTCTGGGTGGCTGTTCTGGGCTGGGGAGAGAGAGAGAGAGAGAGAGAGAGAGAGAGGAGAGAGAGAGAGAGAGAGAGAGAGAGAGAGAGAGAGAGGAGAGAGAGAGAGAGAGAGAGAGAGAGAGAAGCACAACGGCCGACCTAGTTGTTGCTTGAAGAGTGTGTGTGTACGTAAGAGAGAAGGGTTTTCCTGCGTGTATCACAACAGCCGGGGTTTTCACAAACCCTGGTCTCCGCATGGCCCCGCCCCCGCTTGCTCACAGCCCCCCCTTAATGACACAATCAGAGCAAATAGCTGTCATTTCCTAAACAGTTCGGTGAGAACAGCGATTGTGCTTACTGCAGCCCATCATCCTGCTTTTGGAGTTCACACCGTGGGTACGTGCGTGGGTATTGTGTGAATAAAGCAATTACTTTGATTTATAAAAATCCAGCCACCCATTGGAAACCATGATATGAATTTCCTCTGAAATGTCCTCTGCAGTTCTCAGGGGGAATGATGAGAGAACATCAGTAGATGTACTATAGGAACCATAATTACCTGCTTTACAATACCGGCCTGGGGGGAATTAGTTTGGGGACGCGCATTTGATTGCGACTGTGACAAGTGCTGGGGAGATGTGGGCGGCTGCTGGATCATCTTCATCACCCCTCACTAATTAAAACTAAAACAAGTGTCTGCTGTTAGTCTTGGCACCTCATTGGCTGTCGCCTGGTGCGGTAGGATGGGTTATTCGTTGGTCTCATTTGCATACGGTAATTATAGCTGGTAAAATGCCTGTTGACTTCTGTTTTTTTTTTTCCTTGATGAGGGAGTTGATATGTGGGTGTGTTCAAAGACTGTCTGGCGACAGTCTGGTGTGTGTGTGTGTGTTTGTGTCCGTGTGTGTGTGTGTGTGTGGGATCAGAAGAGGAACATCGGGAGGTAGGAGAGGAGAGGAAGGGAGGAAGAGGAGGAGGAGGAGGAGGAAGGGCAGAACAGAGAGGGAGGGACATGGGCAGAATGACACAAGAGAAACAGAAGGAGGAGAGGAGCTGATGATCTCATCAAACGGGCTGGATATGACAGGAGACTCCAAAGGCAGGAAGTAGAAAGGAAGGAGGGTGACTTAGGATGTGGAAGAAGACCAGAAGATGGAGGAGGAGGGAGGAGAGAGGGAGAAGGGGGAATGGCCGAGTTCTTCAACACTGACAGATCTTCAGAGAACTTCTACCTGCCATTCCAACCCTTCCAGAGGCAGAGAAGAGGAGGAGGGAGGGGAGAGAAAGGGGGAGGAGGATGAGATGAATGCTCAGTGGTGGGCGATGGTGCCAGGGTCCACCAGACTGACAGGGAGAGAGAAAAAAAAAAGGGAAAAAATAAGAAAGAAAAAAGACAAAGCGAAAAGAAATAAAATAAAAAAATATCTATGGCGTCAGTGTGTTGGAGGTTTGACGGACAGGGCTGTGTTTGAAGGCCTTGTGTGAAATTAGCCTTTTGTGATGAAACACCACTATCCCACTCCCTTTCTCCCCACCCACCCCCTCCCCACCGCCTGCCACCCCTCCCTTCATCACTCCCTCCCTTTCTCCCCACCCACCCCCTCCCCACCCCCTGCCACCCCTCCCTTCATCACTCCCTTCCTCCCCACTCTCTCTCTCTGCCCATCATTCGCTATCATTCTTCTGTACCCTCTCCTTTCCCCTCCCTCCCTCCCTCCCTCCCCCCTCCTCCATTTTTTCTCAGACATCTTCATTTGTTTGCCTTTTTACGGAAAACATTTTATCCTGCTTTCCTAGGGGTAAAAAAGAAAGAAAGAAAGTTGCATGTTCTTTGAGGACATGAAAGGAAGGAAGCCAAATGAAGCTGTGTGACCACAACGACAACACCCCCCCCCCCCCCCCCCCCTTCCTCGCTCGAGGCTCTCCCCCGCTCTCACACACTGGAGGAAGACCACGACGCTCTCTGTGCACACAAGAGACATTCATCCACTGAAAGCCCAGATGTGTACAGTGAAGCTCTGTAGAAACATCTCTCTTCATCTCTGTGATCGGAGGGTACAGACACAAGCACGCACACCCACGTACACACTCCACTAATAATGATCATTATGAGTCCTACTTCTATCTAACGTAGGTCTCAGAGCACTTTACATCCAATTGGGTAATTAGTGCTATGGCTGTTTTGATGTTGGAGTGTGGTTTTAATGGGAATTGATGTGTGTCTGTCCTATTAAGGCCCATGTGCTTTTAATGTAGGGTGCAGGGGGGGGGGGGATAGATCAAATGGATAATTATTTAATAATCACATTCAACTTCACCCTGCTAATGAACCCATCGCATATGAAGAACATGCACTTGCTACAGACCTACACTAATGGACACTTCACCCATTGGAGAGCCTTTTAAGGGTTTTCCCACTGACAAATAGGCTTCACCGAATGGATTGGGAATTGAGAATGGGGAGTGGGTCAAAAGGCCTAATTAGATCTATAGATACCCCATCACGGGTATTTGGCAGATTAAATTAAACACACCTTTTCAGGTATAATATGGCAAGCTCAAGTGCTGTGTGGCAAGGTCGAGTCCGTTTACTGTTGACCCAGCCCTTTTGTCCAGTAGGAGTGCAAATTCTAGTTTGACCAATCAGATCCATCTTTATTACGAGGAGTGTTAATGTTAGAGATGTCATGTTTTGAATGCAAGTCTCCTTTAATACATCAACCACTTTAAGTACATTAATGTTCGAAGAGAATGTGCGTGTTCACACGTAGGCGCTTGTACGTGTGCACGTGTGTGTGTGTGTGCGTGTGTACGTGTGTGATCAATACCTCCTGGCTGCTGCAGGGGGAAGATAAATGGTTGAGTGAAAATCTCAATCTCTTTACTCAGCAGCCTGTGATCCAGTGTCTGCACACTCACTGCAACAATTATGCAAAACAAAACACACACGCACACACGCGCCTCTGCAAACACCGAAACGCACGACACACCCGCCCTCAAACAGCAAGGCTGTGCAGACACCAGCACCAGGACAATTATGCTAAGGGCCTCTTCTTTTTGCAAATGAGCGTTTTAGTCAACATAATGAAAACTCATTGAGCGCGAGAGAGCGAGCGGGAGATCGGCTCGTAATGCCTGGCGGCGCGATGAAATCCCGTTCGCTGCGTCACAGGACGGGGCGTCGTCCTTCATGCCTACCAGCTGTGATAGGACGCCGCAGATG
>CM042869.1:9380885-9525885 GCA_023658055.1 Thaleichthys pacificus
CACACGTGTGCACCCGGGCACGTACACACACATGCGCGCACAGACACAGCCCATGCATGCCCCAGCGTGTGAGCAAAGCGAACAACATTGATTAGAGGAAGCGAAGGCATTGACATTGATTGAGGTATCACTTGTGTAGGAGTGTGGAAAGCAAATGATTAAACCCAGATGAACACGCGTCCAATGTCACCCCACTCAGCTGTGTGTGTGCGTGTGTGTGTGTGTGTGCGCGCACAGTCACTCCCCTCGGGCACTAGTGAGTCCAATATCAGTTGAATACGTATCTGCCGCAGCAGACTCCCCCGATCACAATCACATTGAGTTTGCTCCAGTCTTGACAACATTAATTACTGCGACCCTTATCTGGCCCAGGTGAAAATCTATATATTTATTTTCTAAAAGGCCATGTTGAAGTCTTCTGGAGGACGCGTGTCTTGGCCAGACAATGCAGCAGTCATTAATCGAGCATTGTTATCGGGCGTCGCCGGCTGGCGTGACCAGCGCTTCTCTCTCCACACACGTCCCGGTGACGCTCGGAGGGAAAGGTGACTTCTAAGGCACGCGGTCATTTCCATAAATGAGGGAGGCCTCCGGACTGAAGATGGATATGCTCCATGAGAGAGGGCGTGTGTGTTCCCTGGGTGCGTGTGTGTGTTCCCTGGGTGCGTGTTCCCTGGGTGCGTGTGTTCCCTGGGTGCGTCTGAGGGTAAAACGGTGACAATGTGTGTGTGTGTGTGTGTGTTCCCTGCGGGTCTAAGAACAGGGGTGTACACCTTGAGCTCAGCGTGTGCCCGCCATAAAGAGTGTGCATCTCAAATCCAGCGTTTTGCCATTTGCATCTGCGACCCATGCGTGTGTGTGTGTGTGTGTGTGTGGGTGTAACAGTGCCGTGGCATTGATTTTGCGGGCAGAGGCCATCCATCAGGCAGTGCGTAGCCTTGATGTTTTGACTCACTGCTATCTCTCTGGTATCACAGCCACGCATAGTTATTTACTGTTGCCGTGGGGAACGTGGGTATACATTAATTAATCAATATGATGCTGTTCTTCCCAACGTGGTCCCCAAAGGAGCGCTGGGGCTACTGAGAGATGGATGAGGGAGGAGAGGAAAGGGCAGGGGGGGAGGGGTCGGGGGGGAGCAAACAAGGTTGACCACTCTCCAAATACCAGGGAGATGGAACACTCGCACGCACGCACGCACACATACACGCACGCACGCACACACACACGGCCCTTTCCAAATGTGACAAGGCCAAGAGATTCTCTAGTCTAGAGCACTTAAAGACAAGTTCACAAAACAAGAGACTCAAACACACACAAACACACACACGTCACTTTTAATATTTTCTCCTCTGCACCACCCCCTTTATCTGCTCTATACTTAATTCTCTCGCTCTATGACTCTGTCCTTCCATTTTCTCTTCCATCTCTGTTCTCCCTCTCTTCCAGCCTCCCCCCTCCCCTCTCCCCCCCCAGTCAAGGCGAGGTAGCATCTGGTCTATCAGCAGCACCGAACACTATGGCAATGTCTGATATGGAGACACGGCTGTTGTGTGTGTGTGTGTGTGTACCTTATGGAGATACTACTGGGGGCTAAGAGGGCGGACTCCTATCTGGAGACTGAGAGCTTGGAAATCAGGACTGACGGTGACTCAACTGTGTGTTTTCCACACTGGGCTTCAAGCATCTATCTCTTTCTCTCTACCTCTCCATCACCACTCTGCCTGAGTGGCTCTGAGTGTCTCTGCTTGTCTCACTCTCTAACTTCCCTGAACTCTCCAACTCCGTCTCTGCACATATTTCCGTACCCTTGAGTGTTTGTGTTTGTGTGTTTGTGTGTTTGTGTCCTCACCCTCGGTGGCAGGGAACAAGGTCTGCCCCTCCGTCTTGGTCTCGGCCAGTTTTCCCGTCCTCAGCAGCACCTCAGCAAAGTCCTCCTGGGTCACGGCATGGTAGGACGAGTACACATCCTCCCTCTGCCAGGGAGAGAGGACACAGCGACAGGAGGTCAGGACACCCCGACAGGAAGTCAGGACACCCCGACAGGAAGTCAGGACACCCCGACAGGAGGTCAGGACACCCCGACAGGAAGTCAGGACATACTGACAGGAAGTCAGGACACCCCGACAGGAAGTCAGGACATACTGACAGGAAGTCAGGACACCCCGACAGGAGGTCAGGACACCCCGACAGGAAGTCAGGACACCCCGACAGGAGGTCAGGACACCCCGACAGGAAGTCAGGACATACTGACAGGAAGTCAGGACACCCCGACAGGAAGTCAGGACACCCCGACAGGAAGTCAGGACACCACGACAGGAAGTCAGGACACACCGACAGGAAGTCAGGACACCCCGACAGGAAGTCAGGACCCCCCAACAGGAAGTCAGGACACACTGACAGGAAGTCGGGACGGTGGGAAAGACACAGGACATGATATTGAATAGCTCCATTATAGTCTGAGTGATAGGCAGGGTGATAGGGTTCTGGTTGAGCTCTGCCATTCAGGACAAGCAGTCATTATCTTTATTATCTCCATGGTACCATCCTTTGTAACCAAGCACCAGTGCACTCCAGATGCATTGTTCATGTAAGAAAGCTCATCTGAGGGGAAATCACAGGGTTGTCTAAGACACGGCGATTAAACATAATGTTCATAGTAATTGACTGAAATGATTGAAAATCCTCTAGATTTCCTGTGCAACCTGTAGACCTATTTTCAGGGAAGGAACGAGAGCCGCATTGCGTTTAGGTTCATTGTGTATTTGTCCATCATTTTCTTTCGCCGTGTTTGCTTTTAGGATCTTTCCACTGTGATTTTCACATTTCCATCCGTTATTTCTCTGGCCACCCATCCACCTCCCTCGCTCATCACCACTCCATCCATTTCCCTGTCTGCAAATCAGGCCCTTAGGACTATCCAGGCCCTCTATTGACAGCTAAAAGCAGTGAGAAAGGTCAAAATGACTGCATTGATTGACTGACTGATATATGAAAGGAAGGGGGCAACGAGTATTGATAGACGACTGGATGGATGTACGGATGGAGGGAGGGGAAGGAGAAGAGGGCTTAAGAGAGGCCCATTAAAATGTCATGATGGGAGAAGAATGAGGCCTCCTCCACTCCTGAAGCTATCCCTATGATTTGTGTGTCTGTTTAAAAAGCCAAGTCGTAGCCTGAGGGGGTCTGTCGGCCGTTTTGCCGCACATAAAAGGTCAGAGCCGTGCTTTTTAGTTGCTAACTCATTCCATCGATATTGTGTTTCTTTGAATTCGGGAAGTTAGTGCTCTCTCTGCCCCCATCTCTTTCAATCTGTCTCTTTCTTTTTCCCGACTTTCCCTCCTCCTCCGTCTCCTGGTGACTCGCGTCTCCGTGTTTATCGCTTGCTTCGTTTTCAGTGTCTCGGCACCGGCCCCCCCATGGACGTTCCGGAATCATCCGCCTGTGCTCCAGGACAGCTCGTGGAAAATCCCAAATGATGAAGCGAAAACGGACGGAGCCTTTTCCGTTCACAGTGAACAATTTGCGAAGGATTTATTCGTGGTTACTAGAAGCTTCCATGTGTTGTACTGTGCTAGTGTGCGAACGGAAAACGACTGCCCCCAGGACGAGGCTGCATCGAATTTCGCAATAGGTTTTGGGAAGGAAGAGGAAGGGAGAGAGAGACAACACATTGTTGTTCCCTCCATCGCATGCCCTTATGAGGAAGCACAACCTTCTGGTAACCGGATAAAGAAGACGTAGCTTTAGGATTGTTTGCGGAAACAAGAAAACAGTGACTCGCGGTTCGGGGGGAAAATGAGTACGGGGATCATTTGAGAGAATTAAGAAGCTTAGGGGGGAGAAAAAACAGAAAGAAGAAAAACAAATCTTCTAAAAGGAGCGAGCAGCCGGGAGACTCACCGGGTCCACATAGGGCTCATCAAACAGGCCCTGGTAGAAAGGACTGCAGCCCTGCCTGGCCACATCCTCGTTCTCCCTGCTCCCGCCCAGCCTGGAAGATCCTGCCCTCTGACCCTGAGGAGCCATACAGCTTGGTTAAACATTCATGAAGCCTCATAATACCAACACCGGCTCCCCCTCCTGCATTCCCCAGGGCGGCCATTTTCTTTCTGGTTGTTGCCTTCTCTGTTAAAGAGCTCGGCTCTTCCAGGGGTCCTGAGAAGTCATCAATCCCCCCCCGCTCCTCTCCTGCCCCTGGCGCCAGTTCCTCCCAACCCCCCTGCCCTCAGCAACCATGAAATATTGAAATAGTCAACAGGCCAGCTCATAAAAAATGTAGGAGATGGGTTCTTGATTGGTTGTTTTTGGGAAGAAGCTTCTAGAATATGGGGATAGGGGAATTGGTCAGTCCAACGCACAATACACAGATGCATGCATGCATAGACCCACACAAACACACACACACAGTCTTAATGGAGTCCACGGCCAAGCGCCAGTTGAGTTAACGACTTGAAGCTACATTTTTTTATGACAGTGCAACTCCTGAATGCTCAATCACATCCCTAGATTAACAGTGACTGGATGAGTCTCACACACACACACACACACACACACATGAATACACCCGCAAACCTACATGCTTGGGTCGGAGGTAGCTGAGAGAGTCCCTCCACCAGTGGTGGTCACTGACGGCGGTCAGCACAGCCTTGGTGGTCAGGCCGGTGGTGGCCAACACCTCCATGGTCCTGGCCGTGGTCCTGTGGAGGAGGTCCCCGGCCCCCCCCACTGAGGGGCCCCCACTGGAGGCACTGGCCAAACTAGTCTGGGGGGAAGGGGGGGGGGGTGGCAGGCGGTGAGTGAGTGAGAGCAGGGGGGGGGGGAACACTCAGACAACATAGAAACAACAACATCACAGGGAACGAGAACGCTCGTGCAACGTTACTGCGACGGACAGCCGAGGTGCCAGCAACCAGCAAGAAGACGCCATGGCGACGTCGGCTGTACGACGACATTCGTTTGTTTACTGGCTGGCGGTGAAGTGCGTGGAAACAGGATGTGTGACTGGAGGTGATCCAGACTGCTGTGATGTTGGGCTCGTTCGGGGGGGCGCTTCCAGGACGGGGAGAAATGATGGAGTCGGAAACGCCACGGCAACAACAGCGAGAGGAGAGATGGGTCCGGGCCAGGTCGTTTACTCTCTCACATCAATACTTTATTCAACGGGGGGAGTGTGTGGGGTAACTAAACACAAACACATCCAGACAGAGACAGATACACAGACAGAAACACAAAACACAGAGGCAGACAGACCCACAGAAACACAGAGGCCAACACACACACAGACCGACACACACACAGACCGACACACACACAGGCCGACACACACACAGGCCGACACACACACAGGCCGACACACACACAGACCGACACACAGGCACACACAGACCGACACACACACAGACCGACACACACACACAGACCGACGCACAAACAGATCGACCGACAGACCGTCACACGCACATGCCCAGACACTCACACAGAACAAAGGCTGTCAAAAGAGTCACGAATCCCCATTCAGAAGGCCCGCCCAGAGGAAGTGCCGAAGGTCATCAAACATTAACATGTGCTCATGGCATCATGAAGACCATCTCCACATGAATAAACCAGCAGGGCTGAGGAACCCTAATACTGGATTTACTGCTCATCAAATATACAACATCACACACACACACACACACACACACTGGCATGCACATAAAGACAAGCACACAGTGCATCTGTAAATAGAAGGACATACAGTATCACCACGGTGGTGCGCACACACAAGCTGACAGTTGAACAAGCTTGGAGGCCCACGCACTAAGCCAGATGGGCACACACACACACACACACACGCACACACACACACACGCCCACACACACGCCCACACACACGCCCACACACACGCCCACACACACACGCCCACACACACACACACACACACACACCCACCTGGTATGACTCGGCCTCACCTCCCTCTACACCACTCTGGGTATCAGTATTAGTATCAGTAGGCTCCATCTGATAATTCACTGCCTGGTACAACACCTGAAGTAGAGAGAGGAGGAGGGAGGGGAAAGAGAGAGACAGAGAGAAGATTGAAGGTGAAGATTAAGGTAAAAGGTGAGGGGTCAACTTCGTCAAGGATTCCATATATATAGTCCATATATATATATATATATCATATACACGCCGCACACACTTGTTTGGGCTTGCGAGCCGGCTAAAGAGTAGGCTAACGTTACGTTTGAGTGGATGGCGAGCGTGAGACGCCGAAATGGATGCCAATAAGATTCTGAATGGAAAGTTTACTTTTAAAAAGTTGCCAAATGGTTCCATTGACAAGACCAAAGTGATCTGTGTGTTTTGTCGTTGTGAACTGAGCTATCTAAACTAACTGACAGCACTAATATATATATATATATATATGCCAATGAGATTAATGCCAGATGCCAATAAGATTAATGCCAATTACAAGATAATTAGTGCTGTCAGTTAGTTTAGATAGCTCAGTTCACAATGACAAAACTCACTTTGGTCTTGTCAATGGAACCATTTCGCAACTTTTTTAAAGTAAACTTTCCATTCAGAATCTTATTGGCATCCATTTCGGCGTCTCACGCTCGCCATCCGCACACAAGATTTTTTACACAAATAATGTCTTATACTGTATTTCTTCAATTAAATGCTAAAGCTTTTCTTGAATTACATGAGGGCGGTGTGTACACGAGGGCAGGTTTTATTATTATTATTTAATTCGTAATTAAGAACAACACAGGAATTGCGCAAAGCAGTTTATTAATTAGTAGGCAACATCTCTGGTGTCTCGTCGGTGAGGAGGCAGATGAGGATACTAATAGTGATGCAGAAAGTTTTGTACCGTACCTATTTGTAGTAAAAATAAATTAGAATTAAAGTAAATCTAAATTTAATGTTGCTGCATTTTTTTTGTTTAAGTGTATCAGATTTGAATGCAACGTTTAATCAAAGACATATATGTAATATCATTGTTTTATTTGTGCAGCAGTATAAAAGTAAAAGCATTTTTCCTTAATCTTTTTATTTTTATTGTGCATAAGACTTTTGCACAGTACTGTATATATATATATATATATATATGCTTAAAAGGGACAGGTTTACGAGTGTCTGCAGGTAGAGTAAGGTGACAGGTGTGTGTGTGTACCTGTGTCTGCAGGTCGCTGGAGGCAGCCAGCAGGCTCTGGATGCTCCCGGGGGGGCAGTGCGTGAGGGAGAAGGCCAGCAGCTCCTGGCGAGCCCCCGTGTCCTGGTAGCCCTCACACTGACCCAGGAGGCTGCACACCTCCCAGCCCTCTCTGTGGCCTGGAGGAGGGGGGGTGATAGAAGCAGAAAGAGAGGGGGAGAGAGAGAGAGAGACAGAGAGAGAGAGACGAGAGAGAGAGAGAGAGAGAGAGAGAGCGAGCAAGATAGAGCAAGAAAGGAGAGGGAGAGAAATTGGGAGGGAGGGAGAGAGTGAGATGGGTAAAAGCTGCGGGGTTACAGTGTTGTGTCAGCCCTGTCTTTGTCCATCTGTTCCTAATCTAGCCTCTTAACCGGAGCACTGAGGTGTATCTACAACACCAACAGTTCAACGCTAACACACACACACACACATCTGCTCATCCCTCATCCAAACCCAAGGGCAAGCAGGTGCGACCTCCTGAGGTTAGAGATTCAACGCTCCAACAATGTTCCACTCAAAAGGTTAGCGCCATATTCGACGCCAACCCATTGTCCTCTCCCATGTATCTGCCTCGAGGAGCGCTCTAATGCATTCCAGCATGCATTTACACTGCCGTTCTGACTTTATCGGAGTCGGAAATAAAAACACCCCAAGAAACCTCCAGCAGCCTCAACTTTGCCTCTGACAAATGGATTCGATTATGCTCACCGGCTTTGCAGACAAAGAACAGTGCGCGTTATCAGATCATACAGCCAGTTCCTCAGCTCCCTCCCCCACTCCCTCACCTCTGTTACTCAGCACAGCGCTCTGGGAAACTCGCCCTGACGATAACACTCTCTTTCTCAGCCTGTCATTGGCCAAGCAGCTCATTTGGGGAAAGAAGGAAGGAAGGCTGGATGTCGGAAACAAAGCCCAAGGTTTAATACTGGCAGTGACTGAGTGGATCCACAGTACGAGTTGGTTTTTCAGGAGCCCTAGATTAGCCAGACAGTTCCTCACCAGGAGGAGTACTCTGGCCCTGTTGCACAACCGTACGTAGACCAGACCCTCTTTCAGGTCATCATTCACAACCACAACCCCGCTATGAGGAAACCAGCGGTGGTTATGCCCCTGACCACAAACCAACAAGTAAGGGAAGTGATCTGTGGTCTGGTTTCTGACCACAAACAACCTAATGGAGGAAGTTCCTTTTCGAGCTCCGAGCCACTTGGACCACAGGAGGAGGTGTGTGAGGACCAGCCCAGCCTGACAGAACCCTGCCCTACAGGCCTCACAGAACCCTGCCCTACAGGCCTCACAGAACCCTGCCCTACAGACCTGACAGAACCCTGCCCTACAGGCCTCACAGAACCCTGCCCTACAGGCCTCACAGAACCCTGCCCTACAGACCTCACAGAACCCTGCCCTACAGGCCTGACAGAACCCTGCCCTACAGGCCTGACAGAACCCTGCCCTACAGACCTGACAGAACCCTGCCCTACAGACCTGACAGAACCCTGCCCTACAGGCCTGACAGAACCCTGCCCTACAGGCCTGACAGAACCCTGCCCTACAGGCCTGACAGAACCCTGCCCTACAGACCTGACAGAACCCTGCCCTACAGGCCTGACAGAACCCTGCCCTACAGGCCTGACAGAACCCTGCCCTACAGGCCTGACAGAACCCTGCCCTACAGACCTCACAGAACCCTGCCCTACAGACCTGACAGAACCCTGCCCTACAGGCCTGACAGAACCCTGCCCTACAGGCCTGACAGAACCCTGCCCTACAGACCTCACAGAACCCTGCCCTACAGGCCTGACAGAACCCTGCCCTACAGACCTGACAGAACCCTGCCCTACAGACCTCACAGAACCCTGCCCTACAGACCTGACAGAACCCTGCCCTACAGACCTGACAGAACCCTGCCCTACAGGCCTGACAGAACCCTGCCCTACAGACCTCACAGAACCCTGCCCTACAGACCTGACAGAACCCTGCCCTACAGGCCTGACAGAACCCTGCCCTACAGGCCTGACAGAACCCTGCCCTACAGGCCTGACAGAACCCTGCCCTACAGGCCTGACAGAACCCTGCCCTACAGGCCTGACAGAACCCTGCCCTACAGGCCTGACAGAACCCTGCCCTACAGGCCTGACAGAACCCTGCCCTACAGACCTGACAGAACCCTGCCCTACAGGCCTGACAGAACCCTGCCCTACAGGCCTGACAGAACCCTGCCCTACAGACCTGACAGAACCCTGCCCTACAGGCCTGACAGAACCCTGCCCTACAGGCCTGACAGAACCCTGCCCTACAGGCCTGACAGAACCCTGCCCTACAGACCTGACAGAACCCTGCCCTACAGGCCTGACAGAACCCTGCCCTACAGACCTGACAGAACCCTGCCTTACAGACCTGACAGAACCCTGCCCTACAGACCTGACAGAACCCTGCCCTACAGACCTGACAGAACCCTGCCTTACAGACCTGACAGAACCCTGCCCTACAGACCTGACAGAACCCTGCCCTACAGGCCTGACAGAACCCTGCCCTACAGGCCTCACAGAACCCTGCCCTACAGACCTGACAGAACCCTGCCCTACAGGCCTGACAGAACCCTGCCCTACAGACCTGACAGAACCCTGCCCTACAGGCCTGACAGAACCCTGCCCTACAGACCTGACAGAACCCTGCCCTACAGATCTGACAGAACCCTGCCCTACAGACCTGACAGAACCCTGCCCTACAGGCCTGACAGAACCCTGCCCTACAGGCCTGACAGAACCCTGCCCTACAGACCTGACAGAACCCTGCCCTACAGGCCTCACAGAACCCTGCCCTACAGACCTGACAGAACCCTGCCCTACAGACCTGACAGAACCCTGCCCTACAGGCCTGACAGAACCCTGCCCTACAGACCTGACAGAACCCTGCCCTACATACCTGACATAACTCTGCCCTACAGACCTGACTGCTCCTCGTGGAATGTGGGAGAACACATGTTTTCAGGTTGTCCTAGCAGGAAGAGTCCTACCTGTAGCAGAGTACAGACAGAGTCCTACCTGTAGCAGAGTACAGACAGGCCTACCTGTTGCCATGAGGTCCTGGCAGTGGATGTAGGAGGCCTTGAAGTCCAGACACTGGAGGGCCTGCTCCGCCAGCAGAGTCAACACCTGGCCCTTACGCTTGGCCTCGTCCTCACCTACATACACACACATACACACACACACACACACACACACACACACACACACACAAAGACCGACTGAGATCAGACAGTGATAGGTGACATTGATATCAACTCTTTCAGAACATCATAGCAAGATCCTGTCTTCATCTTGATGTAAGAGAGATCCCAGCAAAAACAAACACTACAAAGCTAAAACACTTTAAACACTGGCCTCAAATCCCTCTAATCAGCCTAACATCAAGCTTAATAATCTCTTATTAAATCTTAGCTGGCACGTACGCACGTACACACACTCACAATCAGAGCATACGGCTTCTAAATGCATTAGCTGAGACGAGGTCACAAACGCAGACAAAATATGATTATTATTATTTTATTGTATTTATTTATTTTGCAAAGGGGCTTATTTCCTCCTACACTAATCTCAGCGCCGAGAAAATTAAATACGAATAAATAACCCTGCAATAAACCTCCAAATCTTGGCTGGCTCCTCATAAGAAGTCATTTTCGGGGGGTGAAAGAGACGGAGAGTATTAATGTTAACATTCATCTGTGGCTTTGGAAGGGCTTTGATCCCAGTCCAAGCAAAATAAGCACACACCCCCCGAGCCTTGTGATCAGACATGGATCTAGAATGTGTCTGATAGACAAACCTGTACATTCAAGATCAAAGGAGAGATATAGGGGGAGATGGGATCGGAGTGTGTGTGTGTGTGTGTGTGTTTACGTGGGTAGAGAGATGAGGTCTTAACTATTGTTAAGAGAGTCCCGGTCTTGACTGTAACCAGTGTAAAGTGGCGTGAAAGTGCAGTCGTGACCTCAATATACGAGGGGTGCATTCAGGGTATCGATTGCGCCGTGTTTTTAAGTGTGTGTGCCTTCATCTTCAACTCGTCATTCCGTATTCTCCTCAAAGCCAGCCCTTTTCCTTTGAAAGGCAACAAACGCACCGGTTCAGTTCACCCTGGAAACATCTGGAACAAGCCCCCACTCCCAGGCTTCCCTCCGGCAGCGTGTGCTCACCACTCCTCCTTCCACCGGCTTTATTGACGTCGACCCAAGCCTAGCCGAGCGCTTAGTCTGTGCATAGCATAATTGAGTTGGGTACACTACAGGTCTGCTGTGACTGAGGCAAGGGCCCTTGGGGGGAAGGGGGGGAAGGGGGGGGGGGTGGGGGTGGTTCAAGTGTACTCGGTGATGATGCCCCCTCCCCTCCTCTGTTAAATCAGAACCAGAAGGCCCCTGGGCTGTGCACACTTCAAAAGCTTCCCCTTGCTTTTATTTATTTGTTTGGCAATTTGTTTATTCCGACTCTCTCCCTGGCGCAAACACTGCAGGCTGTTTTGCCTCAGAGAGAGGGAGAGAGAGAGGGAGAGAGAGAGGGAGAGAAGGAGAGAGAGAGAGAGAGGATGGGGACAGAGAAAACTAGAGAGAAAGGGAGAGAGCCAGAAACCAGTGAATGAAAAAACGTTTGTTAGGGCTGTGCGATGGAGTTGAAAAATCTATCGCAGTGAGTTATTCCCTTTCAGTCGGTATTGAAAATGATCAGATCCTTTTTTAAAGGCCAGGGTGGAAAAAAAGGCACCGAAGTAAAGTTGAGCTCCAAATGCAGCCGATGCAGTTGTGTACTCCAAAGGGCGGAGGCAGCTAAAGAGAGAGACTCTGCTGTGTCTTCCCGCTGTGGTTTGCCAGCCCAGTTTACACACAACAGTGCTCTGATATCGGTCAGACTTAAAAAAAATGAACAAAAATAAAACTGCCATAACGGTGAGCTGACCTGTTTTTTGGGTATCAACAGGTTCCTCACTGTCTATCCCCCAGGCCTTGTTAACACTATTTCCTAATGTTCTGCTGCTTACAGCCATGCGCTGCACTAGTTTGTGCTAGTTATGTGGGTGTTTATACTTTCTGTCGTTGTTTCTGCATATCAGTTAAACCATCCCCCCAGGAGGACTCATTCCCCTTGCTCTCTACGGGAGCCTCGTATGCCACAATCCAACCCTTCCCCCAGGAGTTTTGTACTTCCAACAATCACCCCCTTATTGCATATGTGTTTTAGTATTCTCTCTTCAGGAAGGTTTCTGCTGAGCCCTTCTTGTGGGGAAAAACTAAGGTCACGTGTTTCACGCTTAAATCCATCCCCCCCAAAAGTGTCACACCATATTATATATTTCCCCTCTCGGCGTGTCAGGTAAATACTTCCCCTGAGGTTATCACCCCATATATCCATCCCTTAAAAGGGTTCACACATATATCCTTCCCCCCAGGGGTGTCACACATAAATCCTTCCCCGGGAGGCTTTACCTGCCACTCTGAGCAGGGTTGCCAGGTTCAGCAGGAGGGATGACTGTTTGTAGGCCGAGGAACACTGGGAGAAACACTCCTCCACCAGGGACAGACGGTTGGAGCGCAGGCGCACTGAGGAGGGAGAGAAGGATGGAGGGGGAAGAGAGTGAGGGGGGGGTGGGGGGGGTGAGAGTGGGAGAGGGAGAGGTGAGAGAGAGATCTTCCAGTCAATAACAGGATTCAATATCATTGGGACACAGCAGATTCTTTATCTCCAAGGTGACACATCATGGAGAGGGATATTACCCCCCCACCCTTGTGAGAGCCCTGTCTGACCAGTTCATCGGGGGAGGGGGGGGAGGAGGGGAGGGGGGGGTCAAGACAGCACAGCGAAGGCTGTGTGTGGGTGTGTGTGTAAACAAACACTGCGAGGGCACCTTAGGCGGGCTGACCTGGGGCTGGGAGCCGCCATCCTCCCCACAGCCCCACAGCCCCACACCCTCCCCACAGCCCCACACCCTCCCCACAGCCCCACACCCTCCCCACAGCCCACACCCTCCCCATAGCCCCACACCCTCCCCACAGCCCCACACCCTCCCCACAGCCCTACACCCTCCCCACAGCCCCACACCCTCCCCACAGCCCCACAGCCCCACACCCTCCCCACAGCCCTACACCCTCCCACAGCCCACACCCTCCCACAGCCCACACCCTCCCCACAGCCCCACACCCTCCCCACAGCCCCACACCCTCCCCACACCTCACACATCCTCCCCACAACTGACTGCTGCTCCTGCTGTGTTCCTGTCAACAATCTTTCAGTCTGTCTTTATGTCTGAGAGAGACTGAGGTAGAAAAAAGTGAGAGGGGTGTGGGGTCGAGGGCATAGGGCGGGGATGTTGGCTGAGGAGGGCAAAGAACAAATAACAGTAGAAAGTGTGTGTGTGTGTGTGTGGCTTGGGGAAGGACCGTCTGAAAGCGTTGGCAGCTGTGGTTGACAGCTTCGTTTGCAAGTAGCTGAGAGGACACAAAGTGCTCCTGGGTACAGGCAAGCAAGCTCTCTCTCCCTCCTGATCGCTCTCTCTCTCTCTCCCCTGCCCTTCTCTCTCCAGTTTTCTCCAGTTTGTATGCACCGTACATCAGGAACAAACTCCCAGAAAACTGCATGGCTGCTGCAACTCAGTTCTTTTAAATCAAGGCTGAAGACATTTCTGTTTGCTGCTACCTTTTACAAAATCAAATGTGTGCTTTTTTCTCTCATATCTTACGCGGCACTGTAATGTTTTAGTTTTTTTATCCTATTGATGCTTCATTTTCGTTTAACTCTTTTTAATTGTGTTTTTGTGTTTTTATATTGCCTTATGTTGTCTTAACATTTTGTCTTGATGCCTTTTATCTTTTACATAAAGCACTTTGAATTGCTTTGTTGAGTTTGTTGTTGTACCCAAATAAACCTGCCATGCCGATACAGCTCTCTCTCTGTGTCCTTCTCTCTCTGTCTATCTCTCTGTCTTTCTCTCTCTGTCTATCTCTCTCTGTCTTTCTCTCTCTGTCTATCTCTCTCTGTCTATCTCTCTCTGTCTATCTCTCTCTGTCTTTCTCTCTCTGTCTATCTCTCTCTGTCTATCTCTCTCTGTCTATCTCTCTCTGTCTATCTCTCTCTGTCTTTCTCTCTCTGTCTTTCTCTCTGTCTTTCTCTCTCTGTCTATCTCTCTCTCTCTCTCTCTCTCTCTACTGATCTCTCCTCCCTCCCCAGCTCCAGGTCAGGGGCCGGGGGCCCCTCTAACCCTGCCCTCTCCTGCCACACAGTGTGGAACCTGGACACAGCCTGAGGGAGAGGAGCATGGAGCCACGGGAGGACACACACACACACACACACACACAGGCCTGTCTCATTACACACACGCCCACACAAGAGGACACAGGGAAGGGCACAGATAACTTCATTCTGAAACACTGCTGTATGGTCTTTCGCAAACTGAGTTCAGCCACAGAAACATGTACACACACACACACACCCCAAATGCTTCAGTTCTAATTAGGCCATCAGACAGATGTTGTTTGCTCAACAGCTGATCCATAAATAACCATGTATTTAGATTTATCAGACACGAAGGGAAATGGGTAATGACAGAGGGATAAGGGGGGAGGAGAGAGAGAGAGAGAGAGAGAGAGAGGGAGAAAGGGAGAGAGAGAGAGGGAGAGAGAGAGAGAGAGAGAGAGAGAGAGAGAGAGAGAGAGAGAGAGAGAGAGAGAGAGAGAGAGAGAGAGAGAGAGAGGGAGAAAGGGAGAGAGAGACCACAGATTCATTTTGTTCATGACCCTCTGCGTGTTTATACGTGCGCCGCATTAACACCCATACTGGATGAGTCGCCCACTCATGTACACACACCCATGTTCCCACACGCACACACAGCATGTGTTACCTTGCAGTGGGAGGATTTTGACGTTGAGTTCCTCCAGCAGGCAGAGGGCGCTGATGAGGTCCAGCTCCTCCTGAATCTCCGCAGGACAGTCTGGAATCAGCTGCAGACACGCCCTGAGGGAGCAACAGCCAATAGGACGACAGATGAGTGTGGGAAACCAGTCAATAAAGACCAATCAAATAGGTTCAATCAATGAGCTAGGTGTATGAGGCAACCAATCAGAGTTATAGAGCTGATGAATAAAGCGATATCCATGTGCTGGTTGGTTCACAATCGGCAGCATAACCTGAGTGATTCAGAACTCGTTTCTCAGGTCAGGAAAGGTCAGAAGGCCTAAAGCAATCAGGGCTGCGTTTCCCGAAAGCATCGTAAGCCTAAATTGATCGTAGAATCCGTTGTACGACGAATCTTAGTTTTACGGGCCGTTCCCAATGACAGCGTAGCTAAAGTGTCTCTTGAAAATTCAGAGCTCTTGAAAGTGCATAGATTAGCCTACTCCTTACGAGCATGTTTGGGAACCGCACGTAAGAAATATCGATGGTTTCATTTTTTGCTCGATCGTTGTTACGATCCATCGTTATCGGGAAACGCAGCCCAGGCCATCGCCTGAGAGAAAACGAACCAATCAGGTGAGCCCAGACACCTAGATCCAATTAGGTGCTTCCAAACTCCAGTACGTCTGCTGATAGGTAGTCCTAGGACCAGGAGAATGTGCCTCTTAGGATTAAGGGGAAAGCTAACTAACACCCACACTTCCTCCTGGGGGGATTAAGAAGAGATGCAGTTTTCATTTTGTTTGCCGTTTTTCATCCGGCAATTAGACTGCGAAGCGAAACGCTGGGAAACGCGAGGAAGCGAAAGTGAATGATTTATTTAGGAAAACAAGACAGGAGAGGGAGAAAAAGAATCCTGTTGAGAAACCGCTTATGAAGCGTTTGTGATGTTCTGTCTGGCGCTGAGACACGACACATCCTGCAGGCTGTGATCCACAACCACCTCTGGATCCACCACACAGACGTTTGCAAAACGGTGGAAATGTATGTACGTTTGTGTGGACTTGTGTGTAGTGTTGTGTGTGTGTGTGTGTGGGAGGGGGGGGGAGATATGCATTCTAGGATTAACCATATCTTAACAACTTGTATACACACAAGTATCTGTGAATAAAACCTGTCGCCATTCCAACAACAACAACAACAACAAGGCATTCCAAAAGAGCACGTAAGCCCCTCGATGCTGCCTCGCTGAAACAAGGCCACTTCACTCCAGGAGAGGAGGCCGCTATTGGCTGCAAGAGACGGGGGGGGGACAGAGTTGACGGGTCAGGAAGAGAGAGAGAGAGACAACTAGAGAGAGAGAGAGAGAGTGGGAGAGACAACTAGAGAGAGAGAGAGAGAGAGAGAGAGTGGGAGAGACAACTAGAGAGAGAGAGTGGGAGAGACAACTAGAGAGAGAGAGAGAGAGTGGGAGAGACAACTAGAGAGAGAGAGTTGATGTTCGGTATACAAAGCACTTGGGCTATGGAAATGGACCGGGAGCAAGGGACGGACGGATGAGGAGAGAGGAGAGAGAGATGGAGGACGTGTGCCAAGGTAACTGGAGTGCCTGAGAGACGGCCCTGCTCAACAATCTCATCCCAGCGTGAAGGGGGATGAGTGTGTGTGTGTGGGGGGGGGGGGGTACGCATTTGCATACCCCAAGTAGGTGTCCTCCTCCTACACACGCTCACATACCTTTGAAATGTTCCGGAGAACAAAAACACACTTGAAACAGCAGGAAAACACGCACGCACACACCGACACACTCACACATACATGGACTCTCTCTCTCTCTCTCTCTCTCTCTCTCTCTATTCTCTCTCTCTCTCTCTCTGTCCTCTCTCTCGGCTCCTGTTCATGCTGTTCTCCAGCTAAGATGGAACTATTTTAGCGAACGTTCGACTCTTTTTCAATATTCATCTCACACACGGCTCCTCCGAATCTTCTCCTTTTACTCTGCTCTCTGTTCTCTCCCTCTCCCCTATCCCTGTCTTCTCCCCCTCCCGCCCCCCCCCCCCCCCTTTACTCTCTTTTCTGCCTCACCTCTCCCTCCTCCCCTCTCCGGGTTATCTGAGGTGAACGTCAGGATCTTCAGGAACGCTCAACAACTTTCACGGTCCACCTCTCTCCCTCCCTCTGTTCATTAGTTCCTCTCCCTCTCCCTCTCTCGACCCCCTCTCTTCTCTCTCCATAGCCGGTGCATTTGGATGACTCACTCCATCTCTCACGATCCCTTAACAAAATGTTCTCCTCTCTCTTCCCTGTCCCCGGTTTCTCTCTTTCCCTCTCCGTCTCCCCCCCCCCCCTCTCTCCCTCCCTCCCGCCCTACCCCTACTCCATCCATCCATCTTCCCTCCCTCGCTCCCTCTCTCTGGATTGGGCCAGTATTATTAGCTCGTTAGCAGGAGGGCCTTTCCCCGTAATGTTGAACTCTGTCCTTCCGCTGTCACGTTGTCCTTCAATTGGGGGACTGGTCCTGCCGCTGAGGACGTGAGGAGCAGAGGGGGATGTGTGTGTGTGTTGGGGGCGTGCATGCTTGTGGTTGTGTGTGTGTGTGTGTGTGGGGGGGGGGGGGTGGGGTGCGCGCGCATGTGTGGCGTGCGCGGCTCGGAGGGGCGGCTGGCGTCTCACCTCTCTGTCTGCGACTAGCGGGGAAGTAGGACAGTAATTGGGTCGTCATTCTTTCACGCCGACGTCCCCCTCCTCACACACACACACACAGACATTACCATCCATTCTGACAGCTGGGTGGCTCTGTGGCTGTACAATTACTTTTTTTTAGTGTCCTCTGGATGAAAATAAATGGCCCACAGACACACATTCCAGCCCATGCTCCAGATACCTAATGGCCTCAGACATGCACACACACTCTCACACACACCTACTGCATGCACACACACACACACACACACACCGACATCCCCCCCCCCCTTCACACACACACAAACACACACAGACATCCCCCCTTTCATACCACACACACACACACACACAGACACCCCCCCCCCTTCACACACACACAAACACACACAGACATCCCCCCTTTCATACACACACACACACACACACAGACAGACAGACACTCCCTCACACACACACACACACAGACACCCCCCCCCCTCACACACACACACACACACAGACATACACCCCCTCACACACCCCCTCACACACAGACACCCCCCCCCCCCCTTCACACACACACACACACACACACACAGACACCCCCCCCCCCCTCACACACACCCCCCCAGGCTCTCACCTGGCCAGCTCCATGCAGGGGTCGGTGAGTGTGGTGGAGGAGTTGAAGTACTCCCTGGCGGCGGCCAGCACCAGCTCCACACTCCTGTGATAGGCCACCCTCAGGCTGTGGCTCCGCCCCCGGAAGGACAGGCTGACGGGCACGTCCTGGCTGAGGGCGGAGCAGTGCATCAGCTGGCCGGCCAGGCGCACGTTCTCCAGGCGGCTGGAGCACAGCAGCGACTCCACGAACACCTGGGGAGGGAGAGACGGACCACACCATGGAGGAGCTGCTCTACCACAGCACCCACAGCAAACCAGGGGGGGTGGGAAGAGAAGGAGGGAGGGAGGGAGGGGGTGAGAATGGAAGGACGGAAGGAAGGAAGGAAGGAAGGAAGGAAGAGGAAGGGAGAAGGAGGGACGGATGAAGGGAGAGGGATAGAGGGGAGGGAAGAATGGAGGGATAGAGGGTTAGAGGGAGAGGGGAAGGGAGGGAGGGAGGAACAGAGGAAAGGACAGGTGGAAGTGAGAGTGGGAGCTAGGAAGTATGTGTGTGTGTGTGTGTGTACCTGGTGACAAGTCTCAGGCTGAAGGCAGGTGTAGACATTCTGCTGCACGTCCAGTAGGTCCTGCAGCAAGCCTCTCCACTGTGTCTCACTGACAGGGGGGTTCCTGGAGCACACACACACACACACACACCCTCATTATCACCATGACCAAATCCTCACATCCAAAGAAAAACACAACCATGGATCATGTTCATGGGATCGTACTTGCGCCCGGTGTGCCTGCAGAGTTTGACCATGAGTTGGTGGGCCTCCTCAGAGCTGCTCTGACTGCTCCTCACGTAGGAGATGGGCTTCTGTAGACCATGCTTCTCCAACACCTCCACCACACTGGACATACAGGAGGGAGGGAGGGGGAGGGAGGGAGGGAGGGAGGGAGGGAGGGAGGGAGGGAGGGAGGGAGGGAGGGGGAGGGAGGGAGGGAGGGAGGGAGGGAGTATGAGATACAGAAGGAGGGATGGAGGGATAGAGAAGGAGGTAGGGAGGGAGGGATGGATGGAGAGTGGGAAAGCGATAAGGCCACTTAATAAACACTAAGTGAGACACTTCTTAAGACACAAAGCTCATTGTGAAAGAGAAACTGTGTGTGTGTGTGTGCGCGCGCGGTCTGTCATCTAGGATTACCATGGCAGCCCCAGTCTCATCAGGGTCGTGCCGCTACAGATGTTCTCTCTCTGGTGCACCTCATTACCATAGCAAACAGGTGCTGGATCGTGTGTGTATGTGAGAAAGAGAGGGAGCAGGAGAGAGAAGAGAGAGAGTGGAGAGAGACATAGAGGAGGGAGAGAGAGAGAAAGAGAGCGGGAGAGAGAGAGAGCGACTGAGCCTCTGTGGCTGCAGCTAACACCGTGCTCATACTAATGCCACAGAGCTGCGGAGGAGGAGGCAGAGCACAGCTCTCACAACTCTCTGAACACAAATACAAGTGCAGCTTGGCTCATGGATTTGTTTGGGGGGGGTGTGTGTGTGTGTGAATGTGTTACGGTTCGGTCCACCATAAACATGAGTAGCTTAAAAGCCCCAGGATGTGTATCGTGTGTGGTTGTGGGTGTAAGTGTGTGTTGGAGAGCATTTACTGATGCAGTGAGTGAGTGACAAGCCTCATCCCCCACCCCTCCTCCCTCCCCTCATCCCTCCCCTCCTCTCCTGTAGTCCTTCCTTCCTCCCTCCTCTCCACCCTCCCCTCCCCCCTCTCTCCCTTCGTTCCCCTCCTCTTCAGGGTAGAGTGGAACCTGTCACAGATAGAGCTGGCTGATCATCTTGGGGCACAGTCCTTTGATTTATACCTAGGTGTGTGTGCGTCTGTATGTGTGTGTGTGTGTGTGCGTGTAGTATGTTGAGGTGTGTGCATGAACACACACACACACACACACACACACAGCCAGCCTTTGAACTTCTCCCTCTAACTGGAATTAGACACCCTCTTCCTCGTGGCCTCTTGAGATTTTCATTAAGATCCCCGTGCCTAACGAGGGGGGCGGAGTCTGCCTAATAAATAAGGTTACAAAAGCAGCGCTTCCCTCCTGGCTCCCTGCTAATCACTTTAGCGATGCTTCTCACTGATCACCAGGGCCTTTCATGTCCTGACAGGGTTTTAACTACAGATACGAAGGGAGAAAAGAAACTCCCCGGTTACTTTCTGGAGAGGCGCGCGTGCCTGGGTGATGTTCCTGTACTGATGTGTGTGTGTGGGGTGCCGTGGGGTGTGCCTGGACTGATGTGGGTGTGTGTCGTGTGCCTGGGTGTGTTCCTGTACTGATGTGTGTGTGTGCGGTGATGGGTGGTCTGTAGATGTGTGGTGTGCGCGTGCCTGGGTGTGTTCCTGTACTGATGTGTGTGTGTGCGCGTGCCTGGGTGTGTTCCTGTCTGATGTGTGTGTGTGCGCGTGCGGGTGCGTACTGATGGTGTGTGTCGCGTCCTGGGTGTGTCCTGATGATGTGTGTTGTGCGCGTGCCTGGGTGTGTTCCTGTACTGAGTGGTGTGTGCGCGTGCCTGGGTGTGTTCCTGTACTGATGTTGTGTGTGTGCGCGTGCCTGGGTGTGTTCCTGTACTGATGTGTTGGGTGTGCGCGTGCCTGTGTGTGTTCCTGTACTGATGTGTGTGTTGTGCGCGTGCCTGGGTGTGTTCCTGTACTGATGTGTGTGGTGTGCGTGTGCCTGGGTGTGGTTCCTGTACTGATGTGTGGTGTGTGCGTAGTGCCTTGGTGTGTGTTCCTGTACTGATGTGTGTGTGTGCGCGTGCCTGGGTGTGTTCCCTGTACTGATGTGTGTGTGCGCGTGCCTGGGTGTTTTCCGGTACTGATGTGTGTGTGTGCGCCGGTGCCTGGGTGTGTTCCTGTACTGATGTTGTGTGTGCGTGTGCCTGGGTGTGTTCCTGTACTGATGTGTGTGTGTGCGCGTGCCTGGGTGTGGTTCCTGTACTGATGTGTGTGTGTGCGCGTGCCTGGGTGTGTTCCTGTACTGATGTGTGTGTGTGCGCGTGCCTGGGTGTGTTCCTGTACTGATTGTGTGTGTGCGCTGTGCCTGGGTGTGTTCCTGTACTGATGTGTGTGTGTGCGCGTGCCTGGGTGTGTTCCTGTACTGATGTGTGTGTGTGCGTGTGCCTGGGTGTGTTCCTGTACTGATGTGTGTGTGTGCGCGTGCCTGGGTGTGTTCCTGTACTGATGTGTGTGTGTGCGCGTGCCTGGGTGTGTTCCTGTACTGATGTGTGTGTGTGCGCGTGCCTGGGTGTGTTCCTGTACTGATGTGTGTGTGTGCCGCGTGCCTGGGTGTGTTCCTGTACTGATGTGTGTGTGTGCGCGTGCCTGGGTGTGTTCCTGTACTGATGTGTGTGTGTGCGCGTGCCTGGGTGTGTTCCTGTACTGATGTGTGTGTGTGCGCTGTGCCTGGGTGTGTTCCTGTACTGATGTGTGTGTGTGCGCGTGCCTGGGTGTGTTCCTGTACTGATGTGTGTTGTGCGCGTGCCTGGTGTGTTCCTGTACTGATGTGTGTGTGTGCGCGTGCCTGGGTGTGTTTCCTGTACTGATGTGTGTGTGTGCGCGTGCCTGGGTGTGTTCCTGTACTGATGTGTGTGTGTGCGCGTGCCTGGGTGTGTTCCTGTACTGATGTGTGTGTGTGCGCGTGCCTGGGTGTGTTCCTGTACTGATGTGTGTGTGTGCGCGTGCCTGGGTGTGTTCCTGTACTGATGTGTGTGTGTGCGCGTGCCTGGGTGTGTTCCTGTACTGATGTGTGTGTGTGCGCGTGCCTGGGTGTGTTCCTGTACTGATGTGTGTGTGCGCGCGTGCCTGGGTGTGTTTCCTGTACTGATGTGTGGTGTGCGGTGCCTGGGTGTGTTCCTGTACTGATGTGTGTGTGTGCGCGTGCCTGGGTGTGTTCCTGTACTGATGTGTGTGTGTGCGGCGTGCCTGGGTGTGTTCCTGTACTGATGTGTGTGTGTGCGTGTGCCTGGGTGTGTTCCTGTACTGATGTGTGTGTGTGCGCGTGCCTGGGTGTGTTCCTGTACTGATGTGTGTGTGTGCGCGTGCCTGGGTGTGTTCCTGTACTGATGTGTGTGTGTGCGCGTGCCTGGGTGTGTTCCTGTACTGATGTGTGTGTGGTGCGCGTGCCTGGGTGTGTTCCTGTACTGATGTGTGTGTGTGCGCGTGCCTGGGTGTGTTCCTGTACTGATGTGTGTGTGTGCGTGTGCCTGGGGTGTGTTCCTGTACTGATGTGTGTGTGTTGCGCGTGCCTGGGTGTGTTCCTGTACTGATGTGTGTGTGTGCGCGTGCCTGGGTGTGTTCCTGTACTGATGTGTGTGTGTGCGTGTGCCTGGGTGTGTTTCCTGTACTGATGTGTGTGTGTGCGCGTGCCTGGTGTGTTCCTGTACTGATGTGTGTGTGTGCGCGTGCCTGGGTGTGTTCCTGTACTGATGTGTGTGTGTGCGCGTGCCTGGGTGTGTTCCTGTACTGATGTTTGTGTGTGCGTGTGCCTGGGTGTGTTCCTGTACTGATGTGTGTGTGTGCGCGTGCCTGGGTGTGTTCCTGTACTGATGTGTGTGTGTGCGCGTGCCTGGGTGTGTTCCTGTACTGATGTGTGTGTGTGCGCGTGCCTGGGTGTGTTCCTGTACTGATGTGTGTGTGTGCGCGTGCCTGGGTGTGTTCCTGTACTGATGTGTGTGTGTGCGCGTGCCTGGGTGTGTTCCTGTACTGATGTGTGTGTGTGCGCGTGCCTGGGTGTGTTCCTGTACTGATGTGTGTGTGTGCGCGTGCCTGGGTGTGTTCCTGTACTGATGTGTGTGTGTGCGCGTGCCTGGGGTGTGTTCCTGTACTGATGTGTGTGTGCGCGCGTGCCTGGGTGTGTTCCTGTACTGATGTGTGTGTGCGTGCCTGGGTGTGTTCCTGTACTGATGTGTGTGTGTGCGCGTGCCTGGGTGTGTTCCTGTACTGATGTGTGTGTGTGCGCGTGCCTGGGTGTGTTCCTGTACTGATGTGTGTGTGTGCGCGTGCCTGGGTGTGTCCTGTACTGATGTGTGTGTGTGCGCGTGCCTGGGTGTGTTCCTGTACTGATGTGTGTGTGTGCGTGTGCCTGGGTGTGTTCCTGTACTGATGTGTGTGTGTGCGCGTGCCTGGGTGTGTTCCTGTACTGATGTGTGTGTGTGCGTGTGCCTGGGTGTGTTCCTGTACTGATGTGTGTGTGTGCGTGCGTTGGTGTGTGCATGTGTGCTGGTGTGTATGCATGGGTTTGTGTGTGTGGGTTACCTGAGGTGCTTCTCCAGCTTGTCCACCTGATCGTGGAGAGACATGGTCATGTTTGTCTCCGGCCTGAAACACACACAAACACAGTCACATGTTCACTAAGGTCAAATGATAGGGCCCCTAAATGTAAATAGACTTCAAGTAATATCCCAAAACGATAAGCTTTTATCATTCTCTGTGTGCGTGTGCGTGGGTGTGTGCGTGTGTCTCGATTACACCGCAGGGCGCCACCGTTCCCTCTAAAAAATCAAATCCCATGAAGCTTTGCCTCAGGGCAAAAGATTCCGGGTCAGACTGGGCTGTCCCCTGGTGAGGTTCTGACCCTCATCCACCACCTCTCTCTCACTTTCTCTCATGCTCCCTCTCCCTCTCTCTCCCTCTCTCTCTCATGCTCCCTCTCCCTCTCTCTCCCTCTCTCTCTCATGCTCCCTCTCCCTCTCTCTCCCTCTCTCTCATGCTCCCTCTCTCTCTCCCTCTCTCTCTCATGCTCCCTCTCTCTCTCTCTCTCTCTCTCTCCCTCTCTCTCATGCTCCCTCTTCCTCTCTCTCTCTCCCTCTCTCTCATGCTCCCTCTCCCTCTCCCTCTCTCTCTCTCTCTCATGCTCCCTCTCTCTCTATCTCCCTCCCTCTCTCTCGTGAGACGGAGGTAGAGAGAGATAGATGGAGGGTAGATGTAGATATGTTTAGTGTATCGATCTGGTTCTGGGATGAGGGAAACATTGAGGATATGAGACATCTCCATTGTTTATTGACAGTTGATGAAAGACCAGGACCATAACTCTGTGTGTGTGGATGTTAGGTGCGTGTGTGTTTGTTGCATGCATTTCTGAATTTGGAGTGTGAATGTCTATGTGTATATGCGTGTGTGTGTGTGTCTTTGCATGTGTGTGTGTGTGTGTGTGTGTTCACCCGTAGCCCCTCTGTGGAAGACACTCCAGGATGTCGTAGCAGAAGCTGAGCTGGTCCTCTCTCTCACAGCTGTAAATACACTCCAGGGCTACACACATCAGCTGGTCTGGGTCCCCAACGATCTTCTGCTGGCACTGACACACACACAAACACACACGTGTCATCGACGTCATCATACATATATCATCAGTCAAGCGTATTAGCAGTGCCGTTTATTATCACCAGGGCTGTAACATGAGTCGCTGTTGTGTCACAGAAAGCTCTCACAACACGTCTGTGAGCAGGTGTTGCAGCTGTGAGTGTGAGTCTGTGTGGTTCTTTGTAGGTGACTGCATATGTGTGTGCACGTGTGTGTGTGTGTGTGTGTGTATTAACTAGCTCAGTGTACACCAGCCAGGAGACCTGTCCTTGACAGGGCCCAGTGGGGTCGTAAATATGTCCAGGAGCAAGGCTGCACCACAGGCCCTGACATCAGCACAATCAGACAGACAAGAAATATGTCCTATACACACACACACACACACACACACGTACACAAACACACACATATCAACACGCACACACACACATATAAACACACACCCACCCACCCACACACGCACACACATCAACACACAGGACCAGACAGGAGGTCAGTCTGCCTTGTGGAGCTCATTAATCACTTCTACCATTTCACACCAAAAACAACTTGGTTGCAGACACTTTTAACACTTTGTTCAAACTCTGCCGTAAAAGACTGCCGGTGAGATGTGAGGCTAATTGGGAGAAAAATATGTTTGCATATGTATGTCTAGATGCAAGTCCAAGTGTCTCTCCCTTTGCATGTTGATCTAGACGCACGGTATGTCTTGGTGTGTGTGTGTGTCCTCACGTCAGGCTTGGAGTGCTGGAAGATGGTGAGCGGCAGCGTGAGGTCATCGCGGGCCATGGTCACCAGGTAGTCCCGCAGCAGGGCTGGCCGCGGCGCCCGCTCTCTGGTTCTCACAGCGGTGCAGGAAGGGCACCATCCACTGAAGGCGTCCTTCACGTAGCGCTCTCTACTGGACTGGAGGGGAAACGCGGACGAGCAGGATGTTAACGCTGAAGAGTGTGTGGGTGTGTGTGTGTATGTGTGATTTCCACAAAGGTCAAATCCTAGATTGTAATACACACATCCAAAGCTCTCTCGAGTGTTCCCCATACAGAGGCCTCAGACACTGCGAGAGCAAACTTCATCAAGATGAGCCTGGTAACATCCACGCACACACACACACACACCATTAGGCACACATACACGCACACACACGCCCACAAAGACAAACAGCCATGCTGCTCGGAGACCTCTAAACTGTCTGTATTAGAGCTGTAAACACACACGGGCTGGCTGTGTTTGCTGGCAGGTTTGCTTGGCACAGCTACAGCACCTAGTGACTGGAATAGGATCATAGGGGGAGCATTCAGAGCTGGATGCATTACAAGGGTATTACAATGCTATTGTAGTAATATACTGTTATTGTGTACAAATATGAAAGAATGAACTGGTTATGACTAAAAGTGCGCATATAGTTTGTCATAGCACACATGTGGCAACTTGAAACTCGGTAAGTTATGAATGTGCTTTGGGTCATCCTATCGGGGGCCAATGGGAGCAGTTGACAGCATGGTGGGAGGGGCTTGCGTACGCACGTTCTTCATGAGGAGGCGGAGCTTGTGGATGTGGCTGAGCTGCTGGAGGTCGTGGAGGGTCAGGCTGAGCTCGCACGACGTCTCGTACACCAGCGTCTCCATGGTGACCAGGTCGTCAGACAGCAGCTCCAAGCCGGGATCCCCCGCTCCTTTCCAAGACGCACCAATGACAGGGCACAGTCCACCTGACAGACAGAGAAGAGCACCAATCAGGACAGAGGAACGTAGAAGACTGAAGGCTATCGACAGACTGTATTATCTCTGACTCATCAAAGGGTTGCAAATGATAAAGCAGCCAATTTGATGCATCCTTCCTGGAATAAAAACCAAAATAACCTTACGGACTTATGTGCTAGCGAGTTCTTTAATGACAATTAAATTATTTAACCGATCGAAAACCTGGGAGAAAGAACAACCAAGACACTGTTTAACGTTTGCATGACAACACAGTTAACAACCAACCCCTGACAGAAAAAGCCCAGTGATATCCTACCAGTCATTGCTTTAATGTGTCTGGATTGGCGATGAGCAAGAGGAGATACAGGCAGACCTAAGACCAGATCGATATAATTCCATCTAAAAGAGCAACCAATCGATAGCAGTCCACCTGTATACGGACAGCACCCCCGGCCAATCAATGAGCAGCCACCTGTGGATTGACAGTGTGGCTGGCCAATCGATAGCAGATGCCGTTAGGCCCCATGGTGATGATTGCTTTTCCACCACCTTCAGAAGAGCATGGCCCTTTGGCTCATGCACACACACACACACACACACACACACACTTGAGCAGACACACACACACACACACCAACACAGACAAATACGCACCCACGCAGGTTAACACAACTCTATAGTTGAATGGCTATGCCCTTAACCCTTGAGTTTAACTCAATAGCCTTTTCTTTAGAAAGCCACACACATACACACATGCTGGCACCAAAGCCAAACCACCTTGAGCCACTGCCTGAGCAATTAGATACAAGCAGAGAGACCTATTGATCTGAGAGTAAAGACTCTCTCTCCTCTCCCCGCAACCCCCCCCCCCCCATCTTTTTCCTTATCTCTCTCCAGAGATAGAACCCCAAGTTAACTCCAGACGATTTAGATGTTAAAATCTCACTTGTTGAATTTTTTTTAATTAGCACCCCGTCTCCCTGCTCTCAGACTTTCCCTCCTCAGAGCCGGGGCCCGTGCGCTCTCCTCTCCTCCTCTGTCTCCCTCTCTCCATCTGTTCCCAGCTTTCCCTCGGTCCCTCTCCCCCTTCGAAAGCTCTCCCTCAGTTCCCGCCTTCCCGCCGCCCTTCCTCCGATCCCTCCCTCCGTACTTCCCTCTTGTCGTACATTCCCCGCTTCCTCCCCCGCTCTCCTCCTTTTCCGGGTCCCCCCCTCAGACCCCCGTGTGTCGTCCCCCTGCTTCCTTCCTCTCCCTTCCCCGCCACCCTTCTTCCCAGTTCCCCCTCTGTTCCAGCCCTTCCTCTCGCCCCCTCCCGCCCCCTCCCGCAGCACAATTCAACCATGTCTTCTAATCGCTTCGTCAAATCCATTCAGTCTTTATTCATAGGCCTCCTCGTTTCCTTCCCTTCTTTTGTTCCCCCCTTCTGAAATGTCTCTCTTTCCCCGAGTCCTCGTCTCCTTTTCTTCCTCGCCCCTGCTTCCCCGTTCCCATGCTTCCTTTCCTCCTGGCTTTATATTTCAATCTGTCTTTACTTTCATCCCTCATCTCTCATCTCTCTCGCCGTCCCGACTGTATGAGGTTTAGCCACGCCGCCATCTTATTTTAATCCGGCCTAATTCTCCCTCCATTACATCGCTCTCCAGAGCGTGAACACAGGCGAGCAGGGGATGAGTGAAGGAGAAAACGAGGGAGATTAAATGAGAGGGGAGGCTGGGCAGCGGGAAGAAGGGACTGTGTTGAGAGGGATAACAAGAAAGCGGAGGTGTATTAACTAGTCTTTACTTGGCGTTGGGATGGGGATGGAGAAGGGGAGGAGGGGGGGGGGAGGGGGGGGGGGGGGGTCCCAAGGGGCTTCTGTAGTAGAGTATGAGAAAGGGAAAGGGAGGATGAGAGACAGACCAATTAAAAGAATGTGGGGAGAGTACTTTTTTTTCCGTTTTTCTTTTTAAAGCTGCGATTCCTGGAGAACAAAGAACCCCGAGTTCATCCCGAGCTCCTCTTGTCTGCGCTCGGGATGGCGGGAAGACAGGAGGGATGGAGGAGGAGGAGGGAGGAGAGGGAGGAGGGTGATGAAAGAGGGGCGTGTCTCCTCTCTCTGGTCCGACGGTCCAGCCTCTCATCTCTCCATCCTCCCAGCCCCACAGAGAAACAGGTGAACTGTGAAGAGCAGGAGGAAGGCTCCGGGCTCTCTCTAACCGAGAGGGTGTGACCAGGAAGCTGCATCACTCTGGGGGGGAGGGGGAGGGGGGCGTACTCGATGTGCGCCGGGTGAGAGGGCGACATCACCAGACAACTCTGCCAAACAAGTTATTTCGAGCTCCTCCAACAGCTCGCGCGACACAGCAACACATTCGCACCGTGTGCCAGTTCGAACTCCGTGGCTCGCTATCCACTCGACACTGCCGTGCTCATTTTAAGAAGCGCTTGTTCGGATGGACCAGATAAGGTGGCAGCACTGTACGCCAGCACAGACTACATTAGCGATACAAAGGCTTTACAGGCCGTGTGCCACAGCACATCTCTTCCCCCCGGGAACGAAGCAGAAAGCTCCTGTCTGGACAAGAAATCAAGGTCCCGGGCTTTGATGGAGAACTAAGGTTTTCCAGGGAGTGTGCAGTAAATCCCACCCCCTCCCCTCAGGTTCCAGTACCTGTCTGGAGCAGGAGTCGACCTCCTGAGCCCGGCTGATGTACCAGTCGGTCAGCAGCTCGACGGAGGGCGTGGCCGTTCGGAACCGTAGCAGCGCCGGCGTCTTGTACAGGAAGTCGTCCTCGTCCGACGCCGTCTGGTCCAGCACGGCCCTGACAGAGGGAAAACACAGGGGACGGACAGGGGAGCTGCTTTCGGAGCTGCAGACGTTCTCGGCTCAAATCCAGGGGTTTTGAAGGAACAAAGGTGGGGTGTTGACACTACGTTACCCACAATGCCACGCTGTCTTGTGACGTCATCGTTACCTGCATTCCTCCACCTCACACCAGTCCATCTCTCTGTGCCTCTGTTCATCCCAGGGAATCAACGCCAGACTGCCACTCTCATCCATACTACGAAAGAGAAAGAATGGAAACATGGAGGCGAGGGAGAGAGAGGGGAAGAGGGTAGTCGTTACGGACGGACGGCAACAACGGCATAGCTGAGAGAGATCATCCACCCCATCATGGAACGAACAAAATGGAGGCCGCGGGTAAAGCCTCTTCACCACATGAACGTTGATCGGAAAGGAATCCATCTGAGCCATAAAAGTCTACCTGCAACCAGGACAGGACGCACTCTCTCGCAGCCAGCCAGCCAGCCAGCAGCCCTACCCAGCTCCAGGAACAGCGCCCCATCACTCACCCGCGATGTTTAGAGCTACAAAACAACACCTGACCACCAAGTGGAAGAAACCCTGGCAATGGGAACCGAAAAGAAATGGCGCGCGATAAATAAACCCAGACTTTTATTTTCTCAAAAGAGTGCGTTTGGCTGGGCGTTGTAAATAACCACGACTTTTATTTTTCCGAAAGCCTCGTCGGTGCAACGCTTTACTTTTCCTCGGTCTCCTTGAATGTGACATGTCTGGGGGGAGATAAAAAGAAACTGGGGGGTGGCGGGGGGGGGGGGGAAATGATAGAGGGAGGAGAGGGAAGAAAAAGGAAGGAACGTGACGAGGGATGACATCTCCTGGCGTGCCGGCGCTGCCGCGACCCTGAGACAAGCACACGGCCTCACGGGAATGTGGAGACGCTTCCTTATCTTTGATCCATCTTCACTTATGTGTTCCTTTTTATCTATTTATTTACGTTTGTATCTGCAGACAGAAAAATACGAGGCAGAGTTGTAAAACCCAGGCAGATAGTGGAACCACACATCAACTGTCCTTGTGGTGTTCGGTGGAGGCACATTTATTATTTACCGCTATAATTTATATGTTGTGACAAAATATAGCGAGTCTTACAAGAAGGAAATGATTCATGGGCTGGTGTATCATGCTGTGTATAAAAACAGTTTATAAAAGCCCCTAAGTCCTATAGTCTTTGCTTAATACGGACCGGCCTCTTTGACAGCCTATTGGTACGCTGTCGCGCTGAGTCTGCCTGTCGCATGGTGATGGAGAAGAAAGCCTGCGTTCCACGTCGACCTGCGGCCTCGAATATTCAGCACAAAGGCAGCACAAAGAGGAACAAAGAGTGGCCCTCCTTTTCTCCTCCTGACTTGTCGGCTCCTCCCTCCCTCCCTGTCTGGACTCTCCTCTTCCCGCCGCCGCTTCCCCAGCGGAGGGGTTGAAAGGAGTAAACACGGAGGGCAGAGAGCAGATATCGATGAGAGGAATGAATTATTCCACTCATGCCCCCATAATCTACTCTGAAATCAGCTGCTCGTGGAGGGAAACAGACACCGGAGGAGAGGCAGGAGCGGAGGGGGGGCGCGGGGGGGTGGGGGGGGAGGGAGAGGCAGCTGGGTCAGGAAGAGTGGCAGGCAGGAGAGAAAAGAGAGAGACGGACAGAGACGGAGAACGCGCGAGAGGAAGAGGAAGGGAACGAGAGAAGAAGAGCGAGAGAGAGCGAGAGAGAGCGAGAGAGAGCGAGAGAGAGCGAGAGAGAGCGAGAGAGAGAGAGCGTCGGCGAGAGACCAGACACAGAGAGAGAGCGAGGGTGGTGGGGTGTGGAGGAGGTGTGTGATGTGGTTTTGGATTCGAGAGCTGCCAAGCTCCCTCGGTCAGAATGAAAAAAGTCGACGCCTGCGTCCATAACACCTGACACTGGTGCTTCAGTCCCAGTCACAGGGCACACCGCTGGGGCCGGCGTCTATGAACGCACCCCCGGGATGCGAGCACACTTCCAAGAGATGGTCTAAACCTCCTCCATACCAAGAAAACACAGCCTTTTCTAGCCACGGTTGGAGCAGCGCTGCTGTACGGCAGACGTAGACAGATGGCCGGGGCCCCTGCCGTCCGCTGCAGAGCTGGAGGAGCGCGGAGCCCTGCCGGAGAGCAGTTAGCACTCACAGAATGGAGGAAGCAGGAAACCCCCCTCCAGCACAGGAGCCGTGATGGATGCCCACTGCAGAGCCGGCTGACCTCCACCGAGCGCCGGGGGAACGGCTGATAGTGGGGATGTGATGCGTGTGTGTATTTATACATCCAAAGGAAGGAAGGAAGAGAGAAGAGGGAGAACAGTGGGAGAGGAAAGGCAAGAGGGTCGAGTAGAAGGGGAGTAAGGAGGAGAGGTTAGAGAAGGGGTGTGGTAAGCTGGTGGAGCCGAGGAATTAGGGACGGCCGGCCCAATCACTAAATCAATCCCCCCCCCCCCCCCCACACATTAGGGAGCCATAAAGAGGTTGAGGGATGAGCCCCCCCCCCCCTCGCAAATAACCCACTCCTGCTCCTCTACCTCCCTTTCATCGCTTCATCCCCCCCTCCTTCCTTCGAGCCCCCCACCCCCCCCCTCCCCATCCCCTGCATTGCAGACGGAGAGGAGTCATGGAAACTGAAGGAGCTATGTAGTACACACACCTCTGCCATCTGAACAATTATCTGGTGACAAAGCTTCTTCTGCAGCGAGCCAGGGAGACATATTGCAAAAAAGATAAAGCAAACATAGCAGGGGGTGGGGTGGTGTGGGGGGGCGGGGGGGGGGGGGGGTTTGGGGCGGTGATTTGGGGGCCAGATGCGACCGTCATCATCGTGTCATTGTGATTCGTCGGGGTATTTGTTTGCGTGTAAATTTAGAACGCCCAATTATCTCTCCGTCCTTTCATTTCAAATCTGTTTGACAAGTCAGCCTTTATTGCTGAGGGGTGGTGTGTGGGTCGGTGTTTGCGTGCGTGTGTGCGTACAATATGTGTGTGTCTGTGTGAGAGTGGTGAATTCCCAAAGGACCTAAGAAGAAAGCTGGGGTGTGAAAACAAAACCACAATAAAAGGGTTTACTGTACATATGTATATATCTGTGTATTGACTTATTTTGTATATTTGTGTGTGTATGCACATGTGTGTGTGTTGTATGTGTGTATGTACTGTATGTGTGTGTGTGTCTAAGTGAGAGAGTGTGTGTGTCTCTAAGTGAGAGAGTGTGTGTGTGTGTGTGTCTCTAAGTGAGAGAGTATGTGTGTGTGTTGTGTGTGTGTGTGTTGTGTGTGTTGTGTGTGTGTGTGTGTGTATGTGTGTGTGTGTGTTTGTGTCTCACCATGCCTCTGGCAGCAGGATGATGTATTCATGAGGAGAGGTGGTCTCAGGGAAGTTGAGGAGGAGAGCTAGACGGTGCTGAAGAACTTCTGCTCCGTGGAAGGTGAACAGGATGTCCAGGGCCTTCACGTTACTCTCCTACACACACACACACAAAGACACACACACACACACATTCAGGGTCACTTCCAGATAGCATATGTAGAACCAGAGTGCGAATTATAAACAAATGGGGGGGGGGGGGGGATTCTTCTCCAGGGCGTAAAGTAATATTTACGATTACAGGTAAGAACGATATATAAACGTATCGCCCCCCCCCTAATTGGCACCCTGTGTAGAACCAGAAATGGTTTGGTCCATCTGGGGTCACGACACACAATAGCTCCCAGCGCAGGAGAGAAAGCCTGTTGGCCTCATGGATAATACAATTGACACTTCAACTTTTATCAAGAAGGACAGGGAAGAGATTGAGACCAACAGAATGAAAGACGAAGGAATGAAAAAGCAGAGAGGAGAAGGGAGGTGTGAAGTCCCGGAGAGAGCGCCAGGGCTTTACCCTGGCGTAGGTTCTTGCTGACTGCACAATATTCTGACTGCGGAACTTCTTGAAGAACTCTCCGTCGTATCTCTCCTCTGCAGCATGGGGCCCTCCCAGTATCTCCTGAGAGAGAGAGAGAGAGAGAGAGAGAGAGAGAGAGAGAGAGAGAGAGAGAGAGAGAGAGAGGTGCGTTAAGACAATGAGAGACAGAGAACAGACAGACAGAGGCAGGATGAGACGTGGGTTGAAGGGAAGCTGAGAGGACACAAAGTTAAGAGAGCCAAAACAAGTCAGTCAGCAGAGTGGAAGGGAAGTGAAGGGGTCAGGGCGGTTCTGAGGAGGAGAGAAATGGGCTAACGTGTGTTCATCCAGCCTTTAGATTGTTTACACTGTCTTATGTGTTTGACTGTGTGTGTGTGTGTGTACTCATCCAACTTTTTTATATACAAGAGACTGTGTTTATGTGGTGTCTGGCCTTCAGCTCTGGGCGGGTGCCCAGCTTCACTCCAATCACATTCACGGTCAACCACGTTCGGTTGTGAGCAAAGGTTTGTGGTCGCTTGGTGGTCGGGGCTTACCTCGTACGTGGCCAGGCGGTCCAGGTAGCACAGCAGCTTCAGTCTGCTGCGACACAGCTCCTTCTGCTCCAGGGTCAACCTGCAGCACCAGAGGTCAACCACACATGACCACACATGACCACACATGACCACACATGACCACATATGACCACACATGACCACACATGACCACACATGACCACACTGCCTCAAACCCAACGCCTGCAGTGACCACAGGGACACGCGACCACAACACCCACAGAGTAGCTACTTCATCAGTTAACCATCTCTTAATGCTGAACACAAATGCACTTGATGGTCACACCGAATCAATATCTGATGACCAACCACGTGGGCTGCATCTGTCTGTGTATATCACCATAACGACAGGCGGCTCTGTGCAGTTCTGAATATTGAATATTGTCCGTGGTCGACTACAAAACCAAGCTTATTGAATAAAGACCACAACTCAACCGGGAGTAGTTGACCACCGCCAACAAACCATTAAACGGCTGACCGACAAATTACACCCGTCCCCAAATCCCCATACGTGACCGCTTCCACTTCCTTCACGACCGCAAATCAACAGCCCTCGGTCTCTGCATCCTGTGAAGACCGCAAATTAACAATCACCCCAGGGAATGACCCGACATCCTCTATTGACCGCGGTTGAGTCCTGACCCTCCCCAACAACAACACAACCTTCTGTCATGATCGCAAGTGGGCTCTGTCGGTCGACGTATCGACAGCAAACCTGGCACGCATGATTGTGAGGACCTACCTGAACGCACTGAACCACCAGAGGTTATCAGAACTCCCCGGCCCCCAATTAGGGGAGCTGGTGTCACGGTCGTCTATACACAGCGGCTGAGATTGCCACTGGCTGGAACTACACATCAGAGAGATAAGAGTGTCGCAGACAGTTCATTTCTGTACTGAGGGCTGAGAGAGAGAGAGAGAGAGAGAGAGAGAGAGAGAGAGAGAGAGAGAGAGAGAGAGAGAGAGAGAGAGACAGAGACAGAGAGACAGAGACAGAGAGAGAGAGAGAGAGAGAGAGAGAGAGAGAGAGAGAGATGGTGTGGAGGGAGGACTGTGGGAGAGAGGACAGAGAGAGAGAATCCAAACAGAACTAGTCAAAAGAACCACGTCGGGAGGCCAGAGCCGGCCTTGCGTGTCAGAAGACGTACTGGCTGTCCTCCTCCACAATAGGCCCGCTCCCCATTCCAACAGCACAAAGGAGGTGCAGCACACTCCCTCACGCACAACGTCTGTTTGACACGTCATAGTTCCCAGGTGTGGATAACATGATTGAATGTGTATGTGGTAGAGAGTGCCATGGAGTGTGTGTGAGTGTGTGTGTGTGTGTGTGTGCGTGGATAGAAGGAGCAGGCTGAATGGACAGCCCACAGCCCCACCATTACCTCCACTCGAGTCATCATCACACGCTCCCTGCCTAATGCAGAGAGACCGGCTCCTGATTGCCTACGCGTGTTACGTGTGCATGCTGTGTTCCGCGCGCGTGTGCGTGCTTGGCTTTGCAGTGCCGCTTGCGTGTGATGTGTGTGTGAGATGCGTGTGCGTGCGGCGCGGGGCTGCTTTGCGTGTGTGATGTGCGTGTCCCTGTTTATGCAGTTCAATCTCCCTCTGATACAGTAATATTCAGAGGTTTCCACGGAGATGGAGAAGAGACGAGATCACATTGTAATAAGCCGCTGATCTGATAGCATTGACACACACACAGACGCGCACACACACACCATTGTGTGTGGTAAAAAACGATTATTGCATTCTATGAGAGGCAAAATTGGACTGCATAAATAGACGGCGAAAGACATTCGCTCAAACCGACACACAGACACACGCCAATACGCACGTCAACGACACACACACAAACATGTGCACACGCGTGCACACAAACACCACACACAGGAGATGAGCCCAGACACACGAGCCTAATAAGGGAGCAAATGAGAAGATGAGACTGGAGACTGAAGGTCTGATTCTGATCTGACAGAAGCCTAAACACACACGCACACACACACACACACATGCGCCTCATGTTTTGCGTGCCACCCACACCGGACATCCTCCCCGCCATCAGGTCGGCGTTGGGGGCTGGAGCCTCCGAGGTGGAGTGAGGTCTTGGTAAAGACTTCAGTAAGTGTAAACTCAGCTGGTTAGGGAGGGATGGGGATTCTTCTAATCAGGCTGTGGAAGGCCTGGAGTCTTCTGATGCCTGTCAGGCTCCGCTCCCCTGATTGCGGCCAATCTTTCAACTGCCGCCATCTGCAATAATCACGCTCCGCTTCACTGCACACTGTGACGGAGAATGGCCCGGTCGAAGTGAAGACGTCTCCCTCGCGCGCACATCCACACGCACACACATATATATTTATACACTGCGGGCTACACACTTGCACGAGCTCCACACACACACTGTGTGTCTGCGCACACCCCGCGTGGTGCTGATCGATGCCAGGCGACGTCTGTGAAGGCAGGGTAGTTAAAAAGAAATTAAGAGAATTATTATCTCTCTCTCTCTCTCTCTCTCTCTCTCTCTCTCTAGACCCGCCGAGAGCGTCGAAGCACACTGGGTACAGTCGGGAATCGGGGAAGAGAAAAAGATTCAGTCTTTTGGCTGTCAACTTCCTTAAAGAGCCCCCTCCCTTCACCAGACAGCCCGACACACGTACGCACACACGTGTCTGCCACACGGGCTCACACGGACACAAACCACCAGCTGCAATCTGCCACGCTCCGCTACCAACCGGAATGCTATTTGTTGTGGTGGGGTACCGTGAATGGGACGTGCTGGGTCGTTAGTCACACCTCGGCAGCAAGGGGGACACGGAAGGGGAAAGGGAGAGGAGGAGGGAGATAAGGCCAATATGGAAAGGAAGTGAAGGGGGGATAAATGGAGAGAGGAGATGGAGAGAGAGAGAGAGAGAGAGAGAGAGAGAAGAGAGAGAGAGAGAGAGAGAGAGCGAGAGAGAGAGAGCGAGAGAGCGAGAGAGAGCGAGAGAGCGAGAGAGAGAGAGAGATCAAATGGCACCCGCAACATGGCCACGCCAAAAAAACCTAGTTGAAGATGCTGGTGAGTCAGAGGCCCCAGCACACCTTCCTCAGTCCTTCCTCACACTCCTTCCCTGAAGCGCTGATTGGAGCTGCTACCACGGCATTTACGATGCACAACAGTACATAAGAGAAACAGTTTCATGCTGAATGCAGCACTGCCAGCGACGCCATACTTTTCCTCCTGTGTGTGGGGGCCCGTGTGCACGTGTGAGCGCGTGTGCCCGTGGGAGTGCGTGTGCCCGTGTGAGGGCGTGTGTACGTGTGGCGCAGGGTAATTAGTTATCACTAAAGGGTCTTTCATTAGTCTTCACTGGGCACCACACCAACAAAGGCATGAATTATCTCCCCCAGATTACCCACTAATCTCCTCATCCCTCCATCTCCCCCCCCTACTCCCACAGGCCCCCTCTTTCTCTCAGCGTGCCCTGCTCTCCTCCGCTCTCCATCGCTCTCTGTCTCCACCGACATGTCCCATTTGCACCTCTTTATCCCTTTCTGCTCCTCCACCCCTCTCCTCCCCTCCCCTCCCCTGTCCTCCTCTCCTTCTGGTGGGCCACACGGCAGAAGCACGCCGGTACCTGCTGAAGTCCACCAGGGCCAGCAGCTCCAGCCGTCTCAGCGTCTCCCTCTCCTCCCTCCTCTCCGTGTCGTCCTCCGCAGACCCCAGGTCCTCGTAGGGGACATCGTCCAGGTCCAGGTCCCCCGTGACGATGAATCTGGCGGAGAGAGGAGAGGAGAGGAAGAGAGAGGAGAGCCGAGGAGGAAAACAGGAGAGAAGGGAGGGGGAGAAACGGAGCGCGTTTCTAAATGAGAACTGATGACACAGTCCCAGTAAACAAGAGGACCAGCAGAGGTGCAGAGGGGGAGGCAGCAGTGCTGATCTGAATGTGACGGGGTCTGCAGTACTGTGTGTGTGTGTGTGTGTGTGTGTGTGTGGGTGTGTGGGGGGGGGATCTACCTTCCCCCGTCCTCTCCGTTGCCTATGGCGATGAGGGCCTCCAGACTGGTGCCCTTCAGGCCGTACTGCAGCAGCTCCTTGGCAGCGTCCACGTTCTCGGGGACGCGCTCGGCACACTCGTGCAGCACCCAGGAGCGCTTCCGGATCTTACTCTGCGGGGAAGGGGGGGTTTTGTTGTGGGTTTAAACACTAATCCCCCCCCCCCCCCCCCCCCATCGTCTGGGAAACACGGGAGCACGTACGCACGCCACACCAACACATTTACACCGATGCACACAGAACAAACACACACACACACAGTGTGGTCGCCTACCAGGTAGTCCTGGATGGAGGCGATGCTGACTGTACTCTTCCTCCACTGTCTCTGGTAGACCAGGTCAGAGTCCAGCCCATAGGCCTGGGCCAGGGCCAGGGCCTCCCCATACTCCTCACTGTCAATCTGGACAACACACACACACACACACAGTTAAGAAACCTGCCGACTAGGAAAAATGTAGAAAAACGAAACATTTGCATCTGTCTTTGTTGGCAAGCATGCATATGCGTGAGTGTAAGTGTGTGTGAGTGTGTGTGTGTGTGTGTGTGTGTGTGTGTGTGTGCGCAGGGAAACACATTATCCAGCGCGGCGCTCCCCCGAGCTGGTAGCTCATCCCACACACTGCCACAGATGTAGAGGGACATCATGCTTCCTCTCCTCTCCTCCACTTAGAACTGTGTGAGCTGCTCTGCGGAGCCCCGCACACTGAGCCCGCTCCAGCACCACTCATCCCCTCTGACTCTCCTGAACCAGGGGGACGGGATTCAATCACTCCAGACACGCTCTCTTAATGTAACCAGTCAAGAAACCCAACGACGGGATCCAGCCCAAGGGAAGAGGTAGGCTGGTGCGTGTGTCTGTTTGTGTGTGTGTGTGTGTGTGTGTTAGTGTATGTGAGCGTGTGTCAACACTTCAAATCTGCATTAGCATACATTAGTAATGAGCCAGACAGGTGGGCGCGAACACTCTCACACACACACACACACACACACACTGCTCTCTCAACTCCAGTAGAGCTCCAAAACTGTGGCAGCACAGTGAAGAGTGTGAAGAATGCAACAACCACTCCACACACACACACACACACACACACACACACACACACACACACACACACACACACACACACACACACACACACACACACACACACACACACACACACACACACACACACACACACACACACACACACACACACACACACACACACACACACACACACACACACACACACACACACACACACACACACACACTGTTGTGTGGACTAAAGGATCCAGCACTAGACCAGTGGAGGTGGGGGCAGAGTTCTCCAGCTCTGTGTGCTGGGAGTGTTAAACAGAGATAGGAATGACAGATGGTAACTGCTAATAATGTTTAATGATGATTAACGCCATTAACATGACTGATGATGCTCAATGCCGGTGATAAATGATGGGTATTCTACTGTAGAGCCTTTGAGAGATGATGTCACCGCTTGTCTATTTATGATGGAGAACGCCGTCTCAGTGGCAATTTGTAAAAAGAAACTACAAGATTCTTGTTTGGAAATTAGAATGAAGAGCTATCGAAAAATATGATATATAATATATCTTCTTTTGTCAGCTGAAATGATGTAATACCTATGGAAACTTAGAGGAACCCAGGGGGGGGGGACTTTAGAGAAACATTCTGGATCTTTTAGAAGACTGAACCAATGAGAACTACTCATGTGTGGTCAGAGTGTGTGTGGTTAGTGTGTGTGTGGTCAGGGTCTGAGTGGTCAGGGCGTGTGTGTATGGTCAGGGTGTGTGTGGTCAGGGTGTGTGTATGGTCCGGGTGTGTGTATGTGGTCAGGGTGTGTGTGTGTGTGGTCAGGGTGTGTGTGTGGTCAGGGTCTGAGTGGTCAGGGCGTGTGTGTATGGTCAGGGTGTGTGTGGTCAGGGTGTGTGTGTGTGGTCAGAGTGTGTGTGTGGTCAGGTTGTGTGTGGTCAGAGTGTGTGTGTGGTCAGGTTGTGTGTGGTCAGAGTGTGGTCAGGGTGTGTGTGTGTGTTGGGTGAGCAGGCTGACCTTCCTCTGGTACAGCTCCTCTGGGGTGGTGGAGCGCAGGCTGACCAGACGGTAGTTCTTGAACACGGTGCGTGGGCGCTTGCGGGGCGGGGCGAAGCGCTCCATCTCCGTCACGTAGTACAGGCCCTGCTTGACGTAGCCGAAGTAGCGGGCCCTGGCCGACGACTCGTCGTCCGAGTCGGAGTCGCCGCCGCCGCCGTCGTCGCCGTCCTCGTCCTCTGCCCCGCCCGCCCCGCCCGCCCCACCGAGGCTGCTCTCCAGGCGGCCCCTCTTCTGAGCCTGCCTCACCTCACACTGGGGGAGGAGGGGAGGGGGAGGTGAGAACACACCAGGAAGGGAAGCACGGATCACGGAGGTGAGGGCGTCATCTTGGCAACGGTTGGCCTGACGACACACAACACGCCCATCCTCCAGGATTCTGCACACAGCCCGACTGCATGCTGTGTGCACGCCGCTCGCCCCGCTCACTCACTCACTCACTCACTCAGCCTGTCTTATACTACAGATAGTAGTCTAGTAGTATCCCTGACTGAGAGGGGAGCCCTGTTGTGTCTGCGGCGTGCTGCTGGTGCAGGATCAGCGCTAGCACGTCTGACCCGGCTCTCACCAGGGGGCTGTCAAACATTTAGTACCCCTTAAACATGTAGCTCCGTAATCAATGAGAGGCAGTACACACACACACTCAAGTGTAACATCCAAGACTTATTACATTAAGAATGTTGAGTTTGGACGTCAAAAGCACACATGCAGACACGCACGCACACACACACCCATCTATGCACACACACACCCCTCCAGGCGGTAAGCCCCATGTCGAGCTGGGCTGATGAAACCCTTCCCCAAAGTTGTCAGCGAGTAAAAACCTTATCTCCTCCCTCGCTCCACTTTTCACTCTCTCATTCCTTCCCTCCAGCCTTCTCTCCATCCTTCTCTCCATCCTTCTCTCCATATTCACATGTCTTTTTTACACAGTAAATCAGACAGAAATAAATAAAAAAGCAGGGGAATAAAATAAAAAGGAGGGCGATGAGAAATCTGTGCCTTTATGAGGGGATAAAATACAAGGGATAAATATTTCATCATCACAATATTTTTACTATCCAGGCTTGGAGATAAGATCGGTGATAACACAGACACACATAGACCCCACACGCCCCCCCACGCCCCCCCCCCCCACACACACACACACAAGCACAGACCCCCACACACACACACACACACAAGCACAGACCTACACACCGACACACACATACACCTACACACACCTACACGCAGGCACACACACACCCAAAACACACTCCAGAACTCTCTCTGAGTTGTGGTCCTCACCTCCAGACTGAGGAAGCCCCCGTCGTGGGCGGAGGTGACCCGGGGCGAGGGTTCGAACCACTCGCAGGACTTCCCCAGCAGGTTGGCCAGGCTCCTGCTGGACGACACGGTCAGGGCCCCCGAGCAGCGAGCCAGGATCAACACACTCTCACTCCACCAGCTCACGTCCACCAGAGAGTAGTACTGCTCCTTGTCTGAGGGGCGCACACACACACACACACACAGAGGTTAGCTAGTATCGCTTCATCACACACACTCACCAGGTATGACTGCTATCCCCTCACACACCCAGACTCTGAGAGATGGAGATATCTGTGTCTGGTGTATCACGCAATGCATCGGTTATCCTCTGCGGGGGCTCCATAGAGGTCCTATTCTCTTATTGGGGTGTCTCTAAAAGACGCACTCTCTCTCTCTTTCTCTCTCTCACACACGCACACACACTTGTCAGTAACGGAGCATATCTTTCCACCCTGTAGCTCAGGGTACCTTTTATTTTCTTCCTTTTCTCCAGCGAAGTCTTCCACTCGGGGTTGATCTCCTCAAATCCTGGCTGCAGGGGAGAACAGGGGGAGGGATGGAGAGAGGAAGAGAGGGGGGGGGGGGAGGACATAAGGAGAGGGAGGCAGAGTAGGAGGAGGGTTTGTACAGAGGGAAACACAGGACAGAGGAGGGAGAAAGTGAGTGAGAGTGAGATAGATAGTGAGAGAGTGATAATGGGAGTGAGAGCGTGAGAGATAGAGAGAGTGTGTGTGTGTGTGTGTGTGTGTGAGTGAGTGAGTGAGTGAGAGAGAGAGAGATTAAGCTTCTTCCCCTGCACACATACACTCCTCACCTCGCCTCACCTCGCCTGCTCAGAGCAGCATTGAGGCAGAACACACACCGTACAAATCAGCACAACCTTCTGGAATACAAGCCCCCTGCCAGCGGCAACGGGCAGCACACACACACACACCTCCAGCCAAACAGCGATTACAAGATACACACACACATACACACACACATACAGAACGACAGAACTAGAAACACTCTATATTACAACTGACACAGACCGTCACGGTACAAACATATGCACACGTGTGCACCCACACACACACACCCACACAGGGCGTACCTGTTGCTCCTGCTCCCACTGGGCTCTCTGTCTGAGTGAGGGGATCTCCCAGAGAGAGAGGCTGCCAGAGAAGTGCAGCACAGCCAGCAGAGTCGCATCAGGACTGAGGCTCATGCGGAACACACCGTCCTGGAGCACACACACACACACATACATCAAACTAATCATAGACCCATTTCATGAGATGTGTCAAATGTGTCTATTTAATTCAAGGGTATGTTAATGCATATGTAGTTTCCCATCAAATATGGAGAGAGGGGGAGTAGAGGAAGAGGGGGAGGAGAGGAGAGAGGGGGAGTAGAGGAAGAGGGGGAGGAGAGGAGAGAGGAGAGGAAGAGGGGGAGGAGAGGAGAGAGGGGGAGTAGAGGAAGAGGGGGAGGAGAGGAGAGAGGGGGAGGAGAGGAGAGAGGGCGAGGAGAGGAGAGAGGGGGAGGAGAGGAGAGAGGGCGAGGAAAGGAGAGAGGGGAGGTAGAGGAAGAGGGGGAGGAGGCAGGAGGAAGTAAAAGACTGCTGAGGTACCTGTTCGTTGTCCTGTCTGGAGAACAGTCTGAAGGTGGGGATCTTGAAGTAGCCCCTCCTCTGAGTCTGAAACACACACAGAGATGAGAACAGCCCTGGGGGGGGGGGGGGGGTCTCTGTGTGTGTGTGTGCGTGCAAATGTCTGTGTAATAATGAGGGTGATAACGAATGTGAGCTCTGAGTTTGGGGGTTTTGAGTGTACATATGTGTGATTTTGCACGTGTGTGCATGGTTGTGTGAGCGAGTGTGTGAGCGAGTGTGTGTGCGTGTGTGCGTGCAGGTGGACTCACAGCGTGGACGTGGTCCTCATAGCTGGTGACCTGCTTGTAGTAGGGAGAGGCAGACAGAGCTCTCCAGGCAGTGATGCCACAGCGGGACGCCCGGGACACATCCTGGCCCCCGGACTCACCCCCCCCCACCAGCAGCAGCCTGGGACAAACACACCACCACACACACACACGCGTACACAATCATTATTGATAGCCGAGGGTGGTTAGAGTGGGGGTTTTCTTTGTATGGAAGCATGACTGATTATTACTGCATAGTGGGAGTGTCACACTCATTTGCATGCAAAGCATTTGGAAAGCACAGAACTAGTAATTAGTTGAAATAGCAGACAAAGCTCCGGTGTTGAATTCCCCAGCAGACATAACAATGACAAAGCAATGAGAAGGCAAAAAACAGCACGGCTCACTGGTTCAACACTGCCCCCTGTCTGTGGAGAGACCTAGTCACCGTAACAACACCGGCATCCATATCATGTTTCACCTTTAAACACGCATTTTGCTGAACATATTCAATGTGAACCTGAATGTGAAATCACGTACAGTCAGTACATTGCTTCTGTTGGATGAATAATGTGTGTCTTGAGTGACACTGTTACAACCATATTGTTGAAGTCTTATCATGGGAAATCCAGCAAGCGGACACTTTTGGTTAGCTTTAAGGTCCTACCCCATATTTACTAGTGGACTGGATGGATGAAAGAAACGTGACGGACACTCGGACCGGCCAATCAGAGGGTTTCACATGCCTGCGGATGAGGGGTGTGCTTACCGGTGGCCAGGATGGTATATCGCCGTGGTGATGCCATGGGAGTAGTGGGCGGAGAAACTGAAGCTGTGGTTCTCTTGGAAGCTCTGATTGGTCCCCACGCTGAGAGAGGTCAAGGGTCAGACACCATGATGGAATTAGAACACGTGGAACAATCATGGAAGCACTCAGTAGGACATTGCAGCCTTGAGAAGTGGTCATCTATCTTGGCAAACTACTTTCTAATTTAGCGCCGTGTGATCTTTGTAGAATGGGTTGTGAATCAATCTATTTTTCAGGAGATTTTTCGAGAGGGAGAAGATGAGTATTCATTACTACATGCACTATTAACATTACCTCACTTAAGCATGAAATATGTGGAGGTTCAGGGAAAGTTAACGCTGCTTTAAGTGTGTGCGTGAGCATAAACCCTGTCTTTGTCTCACACACACACACACACAAGCACCACAACAACAATGGATGCTTCTACTTGAAGTTCTCTTTCAAAGTGTGCTGCTGGCAGCCCAGTTTGGTCCAGTCTGAGATTGAGACTGAGTGAAGAGAGTGGCTAAGCTGCAGGATTATAAACAAACACTAAAACAAGCAGACTGGGAGAGAGGAAATCTGCTGGAAGACCACATCAAATGGCTCCCAGATCATAATTAGCTCTTGTGATGTTTAGAAAGCTGGGATTCATAGCTCTCAAAGCTCAGCTCTGCAGACTGGTGATCTCCTTTTTGGACAAAATATGGGCATTTTATATGAAGGGGTGTGTGTGCACGTGTGTGTGTGTGTGTGCGCGTGAGAGACAAAGTACATATGTATGCGTCAGTGTGAGTGTGGAAAGTAGAAATCAAGAGACGGCTACCCAACTCCAGCATCATTAGAATAAGAAGAATAACCCACTTATTTTGCAGGCTCATTGATTCAAAGCGAGAGGGGGATTTGAACCTACGACCTCACGATCTGCACACAAATAGAGAATGAGACGAGCGTCGGCATGTGCACCCACGCGGCGCCTCGTGGTGCATACCTGACCAGGTAGCTCTTGAGCCCGCCCCCGTAGGTGATGACGAGCAGCTCGGCCGACCACTGGGCGCTGGCCGTGTACTCCAGAAAGATGAGGCCGGCCGCAGCGTAGCTGTAGTCTCCAGGGAAACTGGCCGTCTACAGATGCGGGGCAGACAAACAAACAAGCTGCGGATGTTAGTCATGCCTGCTCCTCCTCTCCCATTCTTCCCCTGGCGGTGTCGGGCTTCTGTTTCTCGCTCTCTTGTTCTACCCTCCATCAGCCTCTTGATCAGATCCCCTAAAAATAGGAGGGTTCCGTTACAGGGCTGTCTCGCCCTGCCAGGGACAAAGAACTATTTCGAGAGAAGGGGCGAGGGCGAGAGACAACCGAGCGGAGCGGGAGAGAGGGAGCGGCGGCAAAGGGGAAGGAACGGGCGGAGAACGAACAAGAGACGGCAGAGAGAGACTTGCACTGAGGGAGACCATCCTGCAGAGGCAAAGCCAGAGAGAGAAAAAGACTGGGGGGGGGGGGGGGGGAAAGAGGGGGTTCGAGCGCGCGCGCGTGTCTGTGCACGCGCGCGTGCGTGTGTGTGGCTAAAGCCAAAGTGGCAGACAGAGAGAGAGCAATAAACCTCGGGTGGCAGGGGGAGAGTGTGACTGAGAGGGGAGACAAGTGACTGCACTCAGTGCCTTTGACGGAGCGGACGTAGAGATGGAGAAGCGATGGAGGGAGAGAGGGAGGGAGAGACGGAGAGGGGAGGATGATAAGAGGGGACAGTGAGAGTGCATGCGGGAGGGAAGGCGAGAGGGAGAGTGAGGGAGAAGAGAAGCAGATGGGCTGGAAATTACAGCTAGGCGTGATTTAGAGAGAGGCCCATATGAAAGTAGAGGGAGGATGAAAGAAGAAGAAGGGAGGGAGAGAGAGAGCGGAAGAGAAAGGAGGAGAGAGGGAGGGAGAGAGGACGCTGGGAATACATAGTGAGGACTGAGCCAGACAGACAGACAGAGAGAGAGAGAGAGAGCGACAGAGAGAGAGAGAGAGAGCGACAGAGAGAGAGACAGGGAAAAAGGCCAGAAAGAGAGGGAGAGAGTCGAGAGAGATAGCAAAAAGCGACAGACTGAGGAGGATATTTGAGAAGGCTAAGCCTTCTCCAGGAGCAGAAGGGGGCTTACGGCTGAAAGCGCCCAGTAAATGGGTTTCATGCATGGGCAGCGGAGCAGCTCCTCTCTGGAGCCCATGGTCTGGATGTTGTGTGTGTGTGTGTTGCCTCACAGCCTAGTGTTACTGATCACAAAGGTCAAAGGTCAGCTGCCACTGACTCTCTCCCCCCCACCCCCTCACATCACCCACTCCCACGATGCAGGAGCACTATACACTTCTGGTTACAGTAGTGCACTGCAAAAGGGAAAGTTTAAGATGCAGAAATACCTCAGATAACCTCTTTGGTTCTTACTGTGCATGAAGGACATATGCCTGTACAGGACACCAGAGACATCACAGGAAGTAGGATCGGAGTAAAACACGAAACGGAGAACATAGCAGAAAGAGCTGTCGAAGAGCAGGGAGCCCGAGCAAGGTGCTGGACTGAACGGGAAGCGGAAGGACGGCCGAGAGAGAGGGGCGGGGCGGGGGCGGGGCGGGGGCGTGGCGGGGGCGGGGCGGGGGGGTACCGGAGGGATGACGAACAGCTCACTGCCCGTCAGGTCGAACACGCGGACGGTGCCGGTGCTGTCGGCGTAGGCCAGGAGGGTGCAGTCGTGACTCCACGCCACCCTGCGCCACTGAAGACTGGGATCCTTGGGCACTGCAATGAAGGAGAGAGAGAGAGAGGACGGGGGGGGGGGGGGGGGGGGAGAGATTAGAAGGGCTGAGCTTTTTGGTGAATTATCCATGAAGACAGAGGGTAGTGCTTCCATGATGAATACCTCAAGTACGAAACCACTTAAACTGAACCCATAAATCAACTCTGTGTGTTTGAGACCTGAGAATCAAAGTATTCTACCGATGATGGCCTCAGGGGTATAATACAGCAAAAAAAGATCACAGTCACACACACTCCCACACGCGCGCACACACGCACGCACACAATTGAGAAATCATAAATCAAACTTCTGGAGTACTTTTTTGGACTATATGCTTACTCGGCAGTTCTGAGAGCCAACCCTCTCGGTGTGATAAAGAGAGTCCCTGGCCCTCCCTCCGCGGGTCCCTGGGTGGAATGGTCTGGCTCTAACCCTGGTCTCAGATCAGCTTAGCGGTTTAATGGTACTACATGAGAGGTCATCAATAAAGATGAACAGATACTAGATCTGGGAATAACAGCACTGTCAGTGTATGGTCATATTTCTTTGTATCCTTTGCTAATATACTGTATTCATTGAGTTGTAACTTGTTCTAAGAGAATAGTGTATGACTGGATAATGGCAATCTGATTAGGTTCTCTAATTTACTGGTTGTGTAGGCAACGGAGCGCATCAAAACATTGTCTAGTTTTTAACAACCAGCTTCAAGTATAGAAAAAACAAGGCGCACCACCATTTTGGTTACATCAACAAAAGCATAGTTATTTGGGGTAGAAAGTCTTTGCTATTTACCACTACGCTGTGGAATTGTGTCTGTAATAATGCATGTAATAAAGGGGAGAGAATGGGTGTGAAACAGGAAAAACAACAAGGTATGAAAGTGTGATGCTATGGAGAGAGGGAGAGAGAGAGAGAGAGAGAGAGAGAGAGAGAGAGAGAGAGAAAGAGGGAGACAGTGAGAGAGAGAGAGAGAGAGAGACACCCCATGGAGAAAAATAATAGCTTCCCAAAATTTAAAACCCAACTATCAAAGTGCGCCCCTGGAAGTAGACAATTTAACACACCTCCGAGCAACTTATAACTGGGGAGAGAAAGAGAGTGTGTGTGTGTGTGTGTGGAGGGGGGAGGGTGTCAACATTAAGGCAGCCGTTCTCTCTGCTCCTCTCATTTCCATCCATCTTTCCATCTCTCCGCCTGCTCTGCGTCACACAGCTTCTCCCATCTCGTCGTTTCTCCTTCCTCTCTTCCGTTCTCTCTCGCTCACTCTCTCTCGCCCTCACGTTCCTGCTCCCTCCCTCCCCCCCCCCCCCCCCCCCCCATTCTCTCTCTCGGTCTCTGCCCATTACTGCTTGTATTTGTTGTTTGCGGCTGAGGGAGCTCCATTTCCACATAGATGGCTTTTTTGGAGAGCTGGGAAATTGGATGCTACTGTCCTGGCGTATTGTGGCGCGCCGCGGGACGCCGTGGGGGGATATTAGCAGCGAGGCCCGTGGAAGCCCTATCACCAGCAGGCCCTGCAGACGCATTTATCACAGCTCAACCCTTATGAATTATGTAGGGGGGAGGGGGGGGGGGGGGAACAGGAGCAGACGGGAGCACGCACACACACACACACAGCGGACACAATGTATGGGCATACAATGTACGCATACAGTATACACCCACAGCCACTCGTACGTACACATGCCCCGTCTGTCGAACATGCTCAGGGTAAACTACGTGGACAAAAGTGGACGCACCCATGCGAGGTTGACGTCCCATTGTAAAACCGCACGCCCCCCTCCGACTCCCACCCAGCGGCTGGGACAGCGATCCCTCCTCTGAGAGGGCTTTGGAGTGGGTCTGTTTGAGCCCATTCATCCACTTGAGCATTAGTGAGATCGGGCACTGATGTTGGCACCCAACTCCACGAGACATTTCTGCACGGACCTCGCTGTGCGCAGAGGCGTTATCGAGACAATTAACTACTGGGGGCTTTTTCAGGGTTTTGGGCCGGCGCCTTTAGTTTTACTGGTGAAAATATTCACGCTAATGCATAAATTGTCACTTTAGTCGATGATGTGCTTCAAACTTTTGGGAAACTATTTGGGGGAGGCTTTTTCCTGTTTTGACTTGATAAAACCCCCCACGCACAGAGTGCGGTCCGTGCAGGAAAAGCTGTGTCGAGTGTGGCGTGGAACACGTCCGGCTCCTCACCTCAACACCAGAAAACACATTTGGGATCATTTCTAAAGCCTTTTTCAAGGCCGGTCTAATCCCAGTCAACATCACTGCCCTACCTCCCTAAACGCTAAGCTCTCGTGGCTGAACCGAAGCACATCCGCATCCATGTTAAAACACCTATTGGAAAGCCTTCCCGGAAAAGTGGAGGTCGTTAGAGAGACAAAGTAGGAACCAACTCCATATCAATGCCCATGGGTTTGGAATGAGAGGTCCAACTAGCAGGTGTCCATATATTCTTCATATTTGGCCAAGCAGTGTAGATGGACAAGGAAAGTGGGCAGATGGACATACGCACGCACACACACACACTTACACACAAACACAGGCTCCATGAAAACAATGAGACAAAAGCGAAAAGCACAGTGAGATAAAGACAGGCTGTGAGGTGCAACCACAGACACACACACACACACGCACACACACACTTCTCTATTATACCAAATGCCATTAAGGCTGGATCACAGCAAAATCCATTAAGACAAATCTCCGTGAAATGAAATGAAGTAAAAATGAAATGAAAAGAGCTGAAATAGGAGTGTGGCCGGGTTTACATGGGCCCAGAGGCTAGGTAGATACACACTATAAACCATTAGAACACCAGGGCCACAATGAACAGTAGGTGGACCGTAACATATGAGAGAGAGAGAGAGAGAGAGAGAGAGAGAGAGAGAGAGAGAGAGAGAGAGAGAGAGAGAGAGAGAGAGAGGGAGAGGAGAGGGAGAGGGAGGGAGGGAGGGAGGCAGGGAGGGAGGGAGGGAGGGAGGGAGGGAGGGAGGGAGGGAGGGAGGGAGAGGGAGGGAGGGAGGGAGGAGGAGGGAGGAGAGAGGAGGAAGAGAGACAGGAGGGAGGGTGAGTATTGACTTAGCCTAACTACATAAGAGTTTGACTATTCTACTGAGACTTGAAACTAAAGTGATTATGTGTGTCTATGCGTTTCCATTTGTGTACATGTGTGTTACCGTGTGTTCCTCTGTTTGTTCCTCTGTGTGTGTGGTGGGTGTGTGTGTGTGTGGTGTGTGTGTGTGTGTGTGTGTGTGTGTGTGTGTGGGTGCGTGTGCGTGTGCCAGAACAGAAGAGTTGGGGGTAAAGCATGGAAGATAGAGCAATTAAATTCAACAGCCATCTATTTCATACCTTATCAAATGATCGGGGCGATTTGTTTATCGAGGACTGAGAGTTAGTTAATGACTGCGCTTCTGAGGAGACGGGGAGGGAAGAACGTGATTATCGCTGCTTCTCACTCCTCTCACACATTCCAATTAACCACATGTCAATATCAGCCAGAGAAAACACAGGCCATCATGTACGCATTCAGTCCACAGACCCTCTCCCTCTCCCTCTCCCTCTCCCTCCCTCTCCCTCTCTCCTCCCTCCCTCCTCTCTCTCTCTCTCTCTCTCTCTGTGTGTCTCTCTCTCTCTCTGTGTCGCTCTGTGTCTCTCGCACACTACACACTACACCACCAATATGCTCAAGCTCTCAGTAATGTTCAAACTGGACATTTTCTTCTGGCATATCTCTCTCATGCTCTCACTCTCTCACTCGTCTATACAGTACAGTGTGATGTCATCCGTGCTGAGGTATGGCTTCTGTCCAGTCACAGTAATATATGTGACCCATAAAGTACAGTCTTACCCTGGCACTTCCCAATGACCGAACCAAAGTCATCCCGCGCAGACCTGCAAAGGAACAAAACACACACATTTGGGTGATGGAGGTCACACACACACACACACACATCTATAAGGCTGCCTTGCACACATACACACACATACACCCCGAACACACACATATCTACCCTTACGCAGGCCCATGCGCACACACACACATTGACAAACACACACATACACTCAGCAAACTGCACTATTGATGAATGTGGATCATAACAGTGGGGGACTGAGTCGGACTGGTATTACCACCATGCATCAAGGAAAATATGCCAGGAGACTCAGACAGTCAGTCAATAGCACCCTGGATTAGGCCTGGACTAAAAAGGCCTTGAGTTAACTCTGCACTGCATCGGTCGCTTCTATGTAGCCATTATTTATACAGGGCCAGCATGTATAAATAAAGGATGCATAAAAGTGATATGAAGGATGCTGAGAGGGAAACAGGGAGATGAGAGACAGACTTAACTGACTGAGCCTCACTGTAAAACAAGCGACAGTGTATGGCCATTCATAAGCCTGGGTCACATGATCTATGAGCTACTTCAGAAACAGACTGGAAAGGAATACCCCAAAGTGGCATTAGTGGTACTAGTGGTTCAATAGTCATTACAATTACACAATAAGGCCTACTGTTCATAACAGCACCGTCATCATCTGCATTGCAGCTGGTAACCATGCAGACACTACTGTAACTGTGTGTGGATGCAGTTACAGGCTTGCAGGCTTACGTATTGATTGAATACAGAAAGCATTACAGATGTCTGCATAAACCTTTTAAAGGTCATATTTCCTGCCTTTGCTTGTGCCACCAGAGAACCAAGTGTGCAGAATAACTGATGTGTATTACTATTGATTTTGACTCCAATTTTGCTCCTTTTAATGCATTGCGTTTTGTCATTACACCACATTGCTGACTAGGAAGAGATTTGATTTTGTGCACAGGGGAATTGGCTGTGCTTAAAAAAGGTACGAATGTCCCTTAAAGAAAGTGTGCTAACAAAAAAACATCCACCGCCCACACACCGCCCACACACACACACAAATTAAATGTCATTTAGAAGGGAGTATAAACTCAAACTCACAAGCAGGATCTCTAGAGAGACCCTTCGCACCCAATCAAGCCAACACCTCCCAGCCTCCCCCACTCCCTCCCTCCTTCCATGTTCGCCTAATCAAGCTAAGAAACCCATTTCTGAAGGAGGGAGTTAAGACAAATGCCACAAACGGTCAAGATGTCAAATATATACAGTACATGGGAGGGAGGGAGGGAGGGAGGGAGGGAGGGAGGGGAGGGAGAGAGGGAGGGGAGGGAGGGAGGGAGGGAGAGGGAGAGAGGGAGGAGAGGGAGAGGAGGGAGGGAGGGAGGGAGGGAGAGAGGGAGGGAGGGAGGGAGGGAGGGAGGGAGGGAGGGAGGGAGGGAGGAGGGAGGGAGGGAGGGAGGGAGGGAGGGAGGGAGGGAGGGAGGAGGGAGGGAGGGAGGGAGGGAGGGAGGGAGGGAGGGAGGGAGGGAGGGAGAAGGAGAGGGGGAGACAGACAGACAGCTAAATTAATCAAGCAGTGCATCTCACGTAACACACACGGGCAACGAGTTTTGATAATTACCTTATCTCCACACACTGATCCTGAACCACTGCCAGCAGCTTCCCGTTACTGAGGAGAGAGAGGAGGGGGAGACAAGACAGAGAGAGAAATAGATAGATAGAAAGAAAGGGTAGAGTAAAAGTCAGTAAAGAGAGGAAGAGATAACCACAGACCAAATTAATTGAGGCTTGAAACGTGGACGTAATGAAGAACAGCATCAATCAGCCATACAACACAGTCTTACATGGGTGAATCAATAGCCAATTAAAAGATGCCTCTCTGGATGGTTTGTTTGTTTTAATGAGTGTAATTAGATGATTGGCTGAAAGGACATTCCACACGTACAAAGACTTAGGACGAGGCTAAGACCTTGTCCAGACAAAGTGGAAACAATGATTATTGTATGTGTGTGCGTGTTGTACCTTGCCAGCACAATCTGCCAGTTGATTTGTTTGCTGGCCAGTCGGACCAGACCAGGAGGCAGGGAGGAGCTGGAGGGGCTGGGTCAAGTGATGACATAAACAAATAACAACATAAATGGAACAGCTTGAAATCATAGTTCCGCAAAGGATAGAATTACTGAGGTTGCAGTCAAACACAATTTGAATCAGTCTTCACTGTGTCCATCGGTTCTCCATGTCAAGCTTAATCTGATGAATATCTAGGAACATGAAGCTTAGGCCCTGTCAAAATGAGACATTGCTTAGGTCACACTAAAAAGGTCCCAAAACAGTCCAACACAAGTGAGCCAGATCAATCTACTGCTAAAGCATACCTAGTTGCAGGATTTAGTAAGGTAGATCTTGGATCAGGCAAAGTTAGCAGAGCTCTTTAATAATTAATCATCTAATTAATGTTGCGAGATATGTGGAGAGATAATACATTTGACTGATGCAACTGTCTAAAGTTCACTATGGACTGGATCCAACCAATCTAGATCTACTTAGATACTGTGGATCTATCCATATGATATACAGCAACTTAGATACTGTGGATCTATCCATATGATATACAGCAAACTTAGATACTGTGGATCTGTCCACTTGACAAAGAGCTCCTTAAATCCTGTGGATCAGAAGCCATAGGGCGTCCTCCACAGAAGACTGACTGTGAAAGAGAGGAGCTGTGGTAGGGCGGAGCCTCATCCGCTAGAGCAGTGGTTCTCAATCCTGGTCCTCGGGACCCCCTGCCCTGCATGTTTTAGATATTCCCCTGCTCCAACACACCTGATTCAAATAAATGGGCCTGATAACGACCCATTCATTTGAATCAGGTGTGTTGGAGCAGGGACACATCAAAAACATGCAGGGCAGGGGGTCCCGAGGACCAGGATTGAGAACCACTGCGCTAGAGCATGCTACTCCAAACACTAGTTCGACCACACATGACCCCCCTACCCCATCGCTGTATGGCAGCAGTTACTGTTGTAGTGTGACGGCTGCAGCAGCCGTTACTGCAGTAGTGTGACGGCTGCAGCAGCAGCAGTTACTGCAGTAGTGTGACGGCTGCAGCAGCAGTTGGTGCAGTAGTGTGACGGCTGCAGCAGCAGTTACTGCAGTAGTGTGACGGCTGCAGCAGCAGCAGTTACTGTTGTAGTGTGACGGCTGCAGCAGCAGCAGTTGGTGCAGTAGTGTGACGGCTGCAGCAGCAGTTACTGCAGTAGTGTGACGGCTGCTGCAGCAGCAGTTACTGTTGTAGTGTGACAGCTGCAGCAGCAGCAGTTACTGCAGTAGTGTGACGGCTGCAGCAGCAGTTACTGCAGTAGTGTGACGGCTGCAGCAGCAGTTGGTGCAGTAGTGTGACGGCTGCAGCAGCAGTTACTGCAGTAGTGTGACGGCTGCAGCAGCAGTTGGTGCAGTAGTGTGACGGCTGCAGCATCAGTTACTGCAGTAGTGTGACGGCTGCAGCAGCAGTTACTGCAGTAGTGTGACGGCTGCAGCATCAGTTGGTGCAGTAGTGTGACGGCTGCAGCAGCAGTTACTGCAGTAGTGTGACGGCTGCAGCAGCAGTTACTGCAGTAGTGTGACGGCTGCACCCCAAAGACAGTTCTTCATTGAATCAAGGACAAAGAGTGATATGAACCACATACCTGTACCACAGATAATGTAGGATGAACCTGAATGGCCCTGTGAGACATTGATCAGAGTGAGTTGGATCATATCATTAGTCCTACCATTTGTCGATACAAAACTACAAACATGATGGCCACAAAATAGCCTGAATGCAGTAAGAGATACAGACATAGATCTGTACATATTGGTGTGTGAATAACCAACTGTGTGATGCAAAGTTCGATTATAGCTCTCTTACCTGTCACTGCTTTGGCAATAACAGATGAGCTCTGCTCCTTGCTGCCTCGCAGCTGAAAATGTCAAAGCCGCACAAAGTTAACTAACAGGAGCCAATCATACCTGTTTCACCATGTAGAATAACAGTTAAGGGTGATATATTATGGAATAAAAACAAACAGGCTTCAATGGTAAACAATAGTTAGTTCAATCAGAGCAAAATACCTAACTTATGAGCTAGCTTTTGCTGGGGGTCTTTTTATTATCTATTGAGTTGTGCATGTGTGCTTGTAATTATCAAATTAAACCAAAGCAAGCAAGCTTGCAATCAAGCAAAGTTGGGGATTGTACTTTAGTCTCTTATCAATCAGGATTTGAACGACGTCTGACGTGGCTGTCAGAATGAACGAGCACCTCAAGCTAACTTATTTTGCAGAGTGCCTAGCAAATTCAACGTGCGTTTCAGTTTTGTAATGGAGACTGCAATGACCACGAGTAAAACTCTGACTAACCTGAGTGTCCGTTTCGGGTGGCCATTCGGTATTTATAAGTAAATCATACAAAATGTTCTCATCTTCGCCTTCAATGTTGCTGTCGTCAGCCATGTTTGCGCTTGTTGGTTGTTTCACGTACGGTGGTCCGTGTGGTACATACGTAAAACGCGAATGGCTAAATGTATTATGAATATATTCAACGATTTATGCGATATTTTCTTCCCTAATCAAGCTAATTTAGCCTTATCCTGATTTAGCTCTGAAATTGATGTTCTTAGCAGGTAGATATAACGGTGATTTGGGATATTTCATTTCCGGAACAAATAAAACACTGACTACACCGGACCACGGGGACTGTTGCAAGCTCTCAAATTTAACGAACACGTTATATCCGGTGGAACTAGCAACTCGTACGCAGTCATGGCAGCATTTGGTGGTAAGTATTTCAATTGTGTTTCCCCCAGAATATTAACATTTACATTCAGTACGCACACTGCATTGTTGATGGGATGTTTCCTTTGCTCCACAGAAATGGGTGTTATGCCTGAAATTGCTCAGGCTGTCGAGGACTTGGGCTGGCTGTACGCTAACTTATCTTCTAGCTAACACTTTCATAACTAATTATAAACTAATACATTCATCACCATTGTTTTAAAGATTCACTCACACTATTCACACATTGTATGATGCTTACAGGCTTCCCACTGATATCCAGTCAGAGTCTATTCCATTGATTCTCGGAGGTGGAGATGTCCTCATGGTAAGAATAAATAACAGGCTTACTCTCCGACAGTCACATTAATGAAAATGTACACAACGCGTCAATCATAATTGTGCTCTTTGGGTCTAGGCTGCAGAGACTGGAAGCGGTAAGACTGGGGTAAGTGGACATATGTCGTCAACGGGATGTCAGAGCATGTTCGTGTATTATTGAGACTGTAGGATTTCTCCACACGCATTTTTTTTTCTAATCTAGTCATAGTTTAGTAATGGCCTCTCTCACTGTGTGTGATCCATGTAGGCCTTCAGTATCCCAGTGATCCAGGTAGTGTATGAGACTCTGAAGGACCAGCAGGAGGGCAAGAAGGGCAGAACTGCTGTGAAGGCAGGTGGAACAGGTCAGAGTTAGACATCTTGTTATTATCCTGAGCCAGCACTGTCATGTGCATGCTTATCAACACCATTCAGCAATGTTCCTCCCAATGTTTTCTCTATTAGAATATAACTCAATGACTTTGGCTGAGAATTAAGTTCTTGTCTGGCGGTGAACCATGAAGCATTGTGCAAAGGAAAGCCAGATTGTCACTTATCCATGTGTTTTCTGAATTCTAGTCCTCAACACCTGGCAGATGAATCCGTATGATCGTAGCACAGCGTTCGGTGAGTGTAAAGCTTGATTTATCCTGCAATGTCCAGCGTGTCTGCGTAGGGTCTGTGGACACAGCAGAGAGCCTCACATGGCCGAGTAGCCTACGCACACCAGCTCAAAAAGCGCACAGCTCCGCGTACGTCAACCACAGAGCAGCACTAACGATGATTGGTTGGATGGGGGAGGGAGGGGCTACACAAAGTAGAGATTACGTCAACGTTTGACTTCTTGTATCAACATAGACAAGGCATCATTTAATTTCACTGGTTCTCTCAAACACGTCATTCCAGAAAGTTTTTTTCCATCTTCCCCGATATAGCTAGGTAGGTCTTACAATTGTTTACCTACTACAAAGTTACTTCTTCTGAGGTTTTTCCTGCGCTACAAGCAAACAAACCACCATTTTGTGTGACAGTGCCACCTTGAGCCAAAAATTCAATGGCTATCTTCACAACAAGGCCACACAGCTACACATCCAGAGAACATCTTTACACACACACACACACACAACTTTAGGAAAGCAGACCCGCAGAAGTATAAACCAAGCTAAAGGGTACCAACAACGAAAGTCATTTGGTTCAGTGGTTTTCATTGTAAAGCAGTGTGTCGGTAGAACACTAGAGGGCGCTGCAGTCTTTCAGTTCACTCTTCCTCTGTCTCGTTCTATCTGTCTAACTTTCCCTCCGTGCTTCCTGGTCTCGTCCTGTGAATCCGTCCTGCAGCTATCGGCCCGGATGGTCTGTGTTGTCAAAGCAGGGAGTTCAAAGAGTGGCACGGGTGTCGCTCCACCAAAGGTGTCACCAAGGGTAAGGAGAAACTGTTGTTGGTGACAACAGTCTTCTGAGTAAACACTCAAAAACCGCTCCCATCTCCTCTTTGGTTTTCTCTCTAACTCTCTCTGCCGTAACCTGTTTCTCTCGTCCGTCCGTCCCCCACATCCCACCCTCCCTCTAGGGAAGCACTACTACGAGGTGTCGTGCCATGATCAGGGCCTGTGTCGAGTGGGCTGGTCCACCAGCCCGGCCTCTCTGGACCTGGGTGAGGCTTCCTAACCTGGAGGACAGTGGAACAGATGGTTACTGTCGACAGCTACTCGCTGTGCCTGTCACTCATTTGAAAGTTCTGTGTTAAACGTTGAATCCTTCTACGCTCTCTTGTGATTTCAGGGACTGACAAGTACAGCTTTGGGTTTGGAGGCACTGGGAAGAAATCCCACAACAAGCAGTTTGACAGTTATGGAGATGTAGGTCGCAGAGAGAATCGGAAAAGGTTTCACCTGCATATTCTTTTTTTTTTTTCTCCAATTGAATCCAAATGAAAACGTTTGCGTTTGTAGGAGTTCACGATGCATGACACCATCGGATGCTACCTGGATCTTGACAACGGTCATTTGTCATTCTCCAAAAATGGTAAGGACGATCTGTAATATGCCGCGTCATGTGGGAGGGGCAAGGAGACAGGAATTGACTTTCATTCTCGATCTCCCTCTTCACTTCTCTCCTTCTCTCTCTTTACCTCTCCCTCTCTCTCAGGTACTGATCTGGGGTTGGCCTTTGAGATCCCCCCTCACCTGAGCAACCAGCCTTTCTTTGCATCCTGTGTTCTCAAGGTAACAGTCAACATGGCCTTGTTATGGGACAACACTACTTGTAAAGTATTCGGGATTTGTTCTTCAAATACAGTACTGTGCAAAAGCCCTAGGGACATCAAAACGATTAACAAGGAAAGAAAAAAACGCTTCAATAAATTATTAAATGGAAAAAGACTGATAAACCATTTTTTCAACATTGCATTTGTATACTGTCGCACAAATACAGAAGTAAAAAATCTACCTAGATAAAGATACCTAAGACTTTTGACACAGTACTGCATGTTAAACTTGACAAACTTTCACATTGACATTTGGTCTCTTGTTTTTGGTTTGTGTGTCCTAGAATGCAGAGCTAAAGTTTAACTTTGGCGGAGAGGAGTTTAAAAACGCCCCCAAGGCTGGGTTTGGAGCACTGGACAAAGCAGAGGAGAGACACGTGGTCAAGTCCACTCAGTCTGGTACAGCGGGTTGATTTCATCTTTTACATTATGACTTATTGTGATCTCTCTCACACACACACACACACGCACGCAGTAAGCTCTCCTCCTCCCTGCACAGGCAGTGCCAAGGTGAGTCAGGTGAAGGCCGTGTCCACCGCCCCCAAAGCCCTCATCATCGAGCCCTCCAAAGAGCTGGCTGAGCAGACGCTCAACGTGGTCAACCAGTTCAAGAAGAATGTGGACAACCCCAAGCTCAGGTACACTGCAGCAGTGTGTGTGTGTGTCCATGTGTGTGCGTGTGTGTGTCCATGTGTGTGTGTGTGTGTCCCTGTGTGTGTGTGTGTGTGTCTGTACTTACTGTAAGTCGCTCTGGATAAGAGCGTCTGCTAAATGACTAAATGTAAATGTGTGAATGAACCGCCACACAACCACATGTGTGATGTCATTGCAGAGATCTCCTGATCATCGGGGGCGTAGCGGCCAAAGACCAGCTGGCCGTCCTGGACCAGGGGGTGTGTGGTGCTCAGGATTTCATGAAGGTTTTTTTAAGAGCGTTTCGGGCCGTTGCTCAGACCTGACCTCGTGTCTTCCTCGCAGGTGGACATCGTGGTGGGAACTCCAGGGCGGCTCGATGACCTCATCTCCACAGGGAAGCTCATCCTGTCCCAAGTCCGCTTCCTCGTCCTGGATGAGTGTGTATGTTCATCCTCGCCTTGATCTATTAGTTTCTGTGTTTTAGTTTATTCTGTCCTAATATGTGGAGGTACAGGTGTGGTGTAGACAGACCCTCCATGAGATGACCCCTGTAACCCCTCGTCTCCCCCCAGGATGGGCTACTCTCTGCAGGCTACACAGACTTCATCATGAGGGTCTACAACCAGATCCCACAAGTCACCTCGGACGGAAAGAGGCTGCAGGTACGTGTGTGTGTGTGTGCTTGTTTGGAACTCACTGATGCCCCTTCACACAGGAGAATTCAGTGTCGTTTCCCCTTTGTCTAAGTGTGTGTGTGTGTGTGTGTTGCGTCCCTCCCTGCAGGTCATCGTGTGTTCCGCCACCCTGCACTCGTTCGACGTGAAGAAGCTGTCGGAGCGCATCATGCACTTCCCCACCTGGGTGGACCTGAAGGGCGAGGACTCCATCCCCGAGACGGTCCACCACGTGGTCGTCCCCGTCAACCCCAAGCAGGACCGCCTCTGGGAGAGGCTGGCCAAGAACCACATCCAGGTCCGTCTGGGGGGGCGGGAGGTTCAGAGGGCCACCGCGTCCGGTCCGTCTGGGGGGTCGGGAGGTGCAGAGGGCCACCGCGTCCGGTCCGTCTGGGGGGGCGGGAGGTTCAGAGGGCCACCGCGTCCGGTCCGTCTGGGGGGGCGGGAGGTTCAGAGGGCCACTGCGTCCGGTCCGTCTGGGGGGGCGGGAGGTTCAGAGGGCCACCGCGTCCGGTCTCGGCTCTAGTCACAGAGACTTGGGGTGCACTTGATTCAGGGTGAAAGATTCATTGTTCTTTGTGAAATCTGGTTTCAGACGGACGAGGTCCACGCCAAAGATAACACCAGACCAGGAGCCAACACCCCAGGTTAGACCTCCCTTGTACTGAACATGTCTGTCCTGCAGCCCCCTGTACAGAATAGTGTGGGTTAAGAACTCTCTAGAACTTAACGTTAACTTAATGTGAGTAGTGTTACTGTAACTTACAACTCTATCTGTAGTTGTCTGAGCGGGCCAATACATGCCACTGTATATGCCCTTTGACCCCTGAATGACTGTGACCCTTGACCCCTGTGTGTAGAGATGTGGTCGGAAGGCATAAAGATTCTGAAGGGAGAGTATACGATCAGAGCCATCAAGGAACACAAAATGGACCAGGCCATCATCTTCTGTAGAACCAAGATTGACTGTGACAACATGGAGCAGTACTTCATACAGCAGGGGGGAGGTGAGAGAGGATAAAACCAGAGGACGCTGTACTGTACTAGTATTATGCCGTGCATATTGTGTAAACAACCATGTCCCATCATGCTCCTTGTTCTACACAGGTCCCGATAAAAAAGGACACCAGTTATCCTGCGTCTGTCTCCACGGCGACAGAAAGCCTCAAGATCGCAAACACAACTTGGAGGTGTTCAAGGTAAACAACAACAGCGTGTTCTTCAACCGTGAGAAAAATGTTTACCAAGTTCAAGGTCATGGCTGACTTCCTGTCTGTGTTTCCAGAAACAGGAAGTGAAGTTCTTGATCTGCACTGACGTGGCTGCCAGGGGCATTGACATCCGGGGAGTTCCCTACGGTAAGAGGGTGGGACCAAAACAAACAAACTCAAAAGACACACACATTGTATTTTGGCTGACCTACCTTATGTAGTATGCAGCATCATGTATAATGATGGTTCATTCCTGGGTGACTGCAGTGATCAACGTGACTCTGCCAGACGAGAAGCAGAACTACGTCCATCGTATCGGCCGAGTGGGCAGAGCTGAGAGGTCAGTTAGAGATCTACCCGGCAACAGCCTGGGGTGGTTGCCCATAGGACAAACTCAATCAAGACCTCCCAATAACACATTGGTCAAACCGAACCTTCTGTCTCCTTTTCTTTTTTTTCTTCACAGAATGGGATTGGCCATTTCTTTGGTTGCTATGGAGAAAGAGAAGGTAATGTTTTGATGCGTTATTGTTTTACCTTGTAGTAGAACTATTCCTGTCTGACTAGACTGTGTGTGTGCCCTTGCTTACGTGTGTAGGTGTGGTACCACACCTGCGCTAACCGGGGCCGAGGCTGCCACAACACCAGGCTAAAGGAAGATGGAGGCTGTACCATCTGGTACAACGAGATCGAGGTACAAATACACGTAGGGTAGGGAGGGTAGGAGTGGATTGACACACAGGGGAGGTCTACTGTTCCAGCCGTGTGGCCTGGCACGGCACAAAGCGTACATACTACCAAACATGCAGAGTGACAGGATCTGCATCGCTCTGGCTTTAAAAGAGTGGGAGGGGGGGGAGGACTAATCTCATCAAGCCCTTTCCTTGATGACTCTGTCTTGCTCCTCGCTGCTTTCCCTCCCTGCCTCTCAATCCACATGTTTTGTTGTCGCTCAGCTTCTGTCAGACGTGGAGGAGCACCTGAAGTGCACCATCACTCAGTGTGAACCGGACATCAAGGTGCCATTGGATGACTTCGACGGGAAGGTCACTTATGGACAGCGTCGGGCCACAGGAGGAGGTGTGTGTGTGTGTGTGTGACTATATGCAGTAGAACAGTGTTGAATGAGATCATAATATACCTCAGCTGTGTGGGAAAGGTCAACTTCAGCGTTTGACCTCTTGCTTCCAGGTGGTCACTACAAGGGTCACGTGGATGTGTTGGCCCCCACTGTACAGGAGCTGGCCAACCTGGAGAGAGAGGCCCAGACCTCCTTCCTTAACCTGGGCTACCTCCCCAACCAGATATTCAAGACCTTCTGAAGACCCATAAAAACATACCTATGGATGTCTGGTCAAATCATCATCTCAACTACTTCATTACCTGGTCTATGCTTTTTGGTGTAAACCCCTACACAAACGCATTCAGACACAGTACCTAGGCCCTACACAAATCAGTGTGTGGAATACCTTTTGTAGATTCATTTGAACATGCTAACCAGCTTTATTCTTCCTAATCCTTATACTGTCAGTCATTGCCTTGGGCGCTATAGTACGTTGTTAAGGTCCTCTAAAAATAAAAGTGGCAAGCATATGCCTATCAAACAGCGCAGCACATTCATTTAGATGTATTCACAATTTATCTCAGAGCACTAGCTGAGTGGAAATTTGTCAAATGAGTTGAGTTGTAAACAAGTTGAGTGCTTGTTTATGTTCCTTATAAAGGTTATGTTTAAAATAAATTTTTGTTGAGCTGATATTCTCAAACTTTTTTATTGGAAAATGTCTAGTGACCTGCCATCTCCACGAGATGGCAGAAGCACGTAGATACTGTAAGGCTGGCCAACATCTCATGGTCATGTTTTTGTTTGATCTCGATTCAAGTCAATGTTGTATTATAAGCCACATTGTCCTTCAGTAATTTTAAAGCAAAGCTGGCCGACGTAAGAGGCACCTGACGCACGCATCGTCAAGAACAGCTGTTTTACTTCCCTTCAAGGTGGCAATCTTAGCATCGTGTCTTAGTTTAGACTAAAATAGCCCAACGATAAGATGGTTATTGTTTAAAAATACAGGAATGTTTATCCATATTTTGAGCTTTTAATTGTGACAGTCTTTTCATGGATACAGACGGCACAGCCCAAAACAAACTGGCGCCGAGCCTGGCGGTGTGATTAACGCCTATTTCCCATTTCCCCACGCCCCGCTACGTTTTGGTCCGCCTCATCGAGAGAGAGAGAGGAACGTCAGCCGTGTCCTATTGGGACTGTATGAACCTGATCAACCGCTACCGCAACAGGTTATATCTACGTATGCTTTAATGGGATATAAAACATGTTGGATAGCCAAATTGAGTCTTGAAGGTGAACTACTGCAGCATGGACGGTAAGTGTCCGTAGGTATAGTAAAGGCTATTTAATCGGCAAGTAGACTAGGCTGTATCCTTAACAAAATAAGACGGTGTGTCGGGGTAGAATTGTTTCTTTTGCAGGTGAGATAGCGTTGCCATTGCACACCGTTGCAATTAACCTAATCAACGTTATTGAAAAACGCGTTCCTATCGTTGTCCTCTAACATCAATGAAATATGACATTGTAGACGATTCCTCTTCATCATTCTGTGTCCCAAATTGCATCTTTTGTCATAATAACAATAGAGCATCTCGACATCGCCACGTCCCCGAGGTCTGGCCAACTGTTAACGGGTGTGTGAAAGAGAAAGATACTGGGTGTGCGTGTGTGAGAAATGAGTAGTAAAAGACTGCAGCTTACTTATTAACTTTTGAATCCCACCACTGCAACAAAGACGAGCATATAACCACTGTTACCAGGATTAACTTTGAGGCTTTACACTCACAACTTATGTTATCAGTGTCATGATAACATTTATGTCTGTTTAGTCTGAGATATCATAGAGTATGGTCAAATTGTGAATTAAATATTTCCTTCAAAATATCCCACACTCAATGTCATGTTATCAATAAAGATTTTCCACATGACAATGCGGCGTTCAAGGGCAAGAGATTGGATGTGTGTGTGTTTTGCTAGCCAACAGAAAGATAACTCTTTGCTGAAGTGGCAAAGTCAGTCAAGACTGCATCTCCTGTATCTGGCTTTGTCCCAACTATACCTGCCAAGAAACACACCACTACTGCCTCTCACTGAGTCCAACCAATGTCTAAGATGAGGGTCTGAATTCTACCAGTTATATCTATATGTTGGTTGGCAAGATATGTTTGTTTTTTGTTCTTAGGGTCTCTTGTGGCGGCAGTTAGCGCGCTGTATACTATTTGTTTCGTCACATGGTTTATATGGACTCGTTAATGTTTGAAATACACTATAGGTGGTGATTGTGTGTGGTGTCAAGCTTCAGACAGAGAAACAGGCACAGAGGAGGGAGAGAGGGAGAGAGGTATAGGTAGAGTAGGTGAACCATAGCAGAAGCTGACCCAGAAAGAAATGAAAAGGTCCTGGAATGCTCCTTCATGGTACAGCATACATTGTGTCCCAAATACTCACCTGCACAACAAGACAAAGGGAGGTGGAGGACTTGTGCTTATGTGTGTATGTGTTTCTGGGTTAAGTGTGTCTTCTCCTGAGCTGCTGAAAAGGCAGTCTCTCTCTCACACCCACACCCACCCACACACACACACAGGCACACACACACACAGAGGCCTCTTTCTCCTCTGGCTCTGCATTACTTCCTGCGTTGTGTCTCATAGAACATAGAACAGTCTCCCTCTCTGTGAAGGACTGTGTCCCACACACACATTAGCAGCCCAGCACACACAGGTGTCAATCAGCATGCAGCTCAGAGTCAAAGCGTGTTTGGAAGAGAAGAACCCAGCCTGGTACACAAGATAGATGTCTGGTGCTTGTGTCTCCTTGACCATATGAAAAGAAGGAACATTGTAGTCAACCTTCTATAAGATAGCTTCCTCACCTATCTATCCATCCCTCCATTCGTTTATCCAGGATATAGTCTGCTCTTGTTTAAACAAGGCAGGATCTTCATTTGACAGGCAGTACAAACACTGTGTGGACTCTTCTTGCAGGGATGCTAATCATGTGCTGTATGTCTGTGACGGAACAGCACACATGGACAGTATGCAAACCAGCTAGCCTCCTGGGCTGTTTGGCTCTAGTTCACACCGTCATCTGAAGGTCTGTCAAGTGTATGACATCATCTAGGAGTCCAGGCCCTGTCCAGTTGGTCTGTTCACAGCCTGTGAACACAAACAGAAGATAGTTTGAGAGGAGGAAGAAAGGAAGGGTAGGGTTTGTATTTGAACATGACACAACACCACACACACACAGTCGGTTTTAGAGGAGTAGACGTCGAACTGTGATCTCTCTCATACTCTCGTTATTTACCAGAACTAGATCACCTTACTGTTTGGCTCACCCTAAAAACCACTGTCCCTGTTGTGTCTGAGCTCTTTGGGATGGGCGCTTTTGTGTGTGTGTGTTTGTTCCAGAGAGTTTCATTACTCGTGAGTAATTGGCGGTGTCCGTGTGTGTGCCCAGTGATTTATACCACAACTACATTTACCCATACTTTCACACGGGGAGAGAGGGAGGGAGGGAGGCACAATACAATTTATGGGAGGAAGAGTGGAAGAGGATGTGGGATGGAGAGACCGGCGGGGAAGAGCAGAGGGAGAGGGGGGAGCATAAAGAAAGAGGGAAGGACAGTAAAGAAACCTAGCATGTCCGAAACATAGGATGCACAGTGAGATTCAAACGGAACGGTGGCGATGGAGGGAGAGACGTCGGGCCGAGAGATAGAGAAGACGGATGGCGGGGGGAGAGAGAGGAGGGACCGAGGGATGGCGGGGGAAATCAGAGGGAGGGGATGGGAACCAAACGGAGCGCGGGGGGGGGGGATGTGGGAGGGGAGGAAGGCTGGAGCTGGAGAGGTATGTGGACGGGGGGAGAGAGAGGGGGGGACGAGGGGTGACCCCGAGGAGGAAGAGGAGGAGTCAGGGGGAGGGACAGCGCAGGATGGAGAGAATGGTGGACCTGACTGTACGATCACGTGTTGACTTCTTGTATTGCAGGCGGTAGACTGGGGAGGGCAGTCAGGTGCGACTGGGTATTATAGTACAGTTGGGTGCTCCACGCAAGGTTGGCCACCCCTTCTCTGTTCCCTGGGGGAGCCAGCTGAGTGAACACAATCCCAGCACTAGGGAAGCTAGATCAGGCAGAGTGGGAATGTGGGAATGGGAATCATTCATCTTGTTAAGCTTGTAATGCATGCAAATGAATCATGCAGCACACAAAATGCCACTATGACCAAGGAACAGAACGAAGGTCTCAGTAGAATGACAGGATTACATTAGACACACACCACAGACACACACACACACACACCACAGACACACACACACACACGGTGAAGGTTCTTCGCTTAATGGCGTGGGAGAGGGTGTGTGTATGTATGGTGTGTAGGGTTCAGAGTTCTAACATTGGAAGGTACACTCAGAATCACAATGTAGACAGCCAGCTTCTGTGTCTCTCTCTCTCCATCTCTCACACACACACACACACACATACAGATTTGTTTCCTCTCTAGGAAGCTCCATTGTTATTGGCTCAGCGTGCTGCAGGACTGGCTCCCCAGTAGTCTCCTACCTGATCTCAGACATGGGAGGCATCGCAAGAGTGTGGTTCCTTCCTCTAGATCCATTCCACAAGTGCATGGGATTCCACCATTTTGTTTAGTTTTTTTACCAATACTGATGTAGCATATCAGTGCAAATGGAGAGGAGAAGAGAGGGAAGGAGAGTCTCTATAGAGTGTCATTTTACTAATAACACTAACAGGTCTAGAAACATGTCCTTGTATAAATGTAGAAGCTACTGTATGCTGGGTCGGATGGAAACCTCGGTGCCTAGTGTGACAGGTCATTACTGGGGTGTTTCTAAGGGTCAAGTGTGTGTGTGTGAAAGTCCTTTTTCTAGAGTGTTCCTGAAACACAGTATAGGTGAATGTCCTGTCATTCCAGCAGGTATTGGGGGAGAGGAATGAGGAACAAGGACTTGGACATAGAGTCAGTGGAAGTCAGAAAAAGAGAGTAGAGTGGGGGAGAGAGAGAGAGAAGGGAAAAGAGATAGAACTGACAAAGAAAGGGAGGGAGGGAGGGATGTGATGAGATGGCTTCTGTGAGAGATTTATAGTAGCAGTTGTAATATTCCGTCCTGTTTAGCCTCTTGTTCTCTCTATCCCTCCTATCCTTGTCATCATTCTGTCATTCCCTCTATTCTATACCGCTCTGATTGCATACCTGATTATTTACACCCCTCTAACCTTCTCTCTGATTCCCTTCCCTCCGTTTCTCTCCGCCCTTATCTCTCTCCTTCTCCCTCTTTTTGTCATACTCCCTCTTTTTTTGTCCCCACCTTTTCTCCTCCTCACTCCGTCTCTCCTCCTCTCCTCCACCTCCCTCTCTCCTTCTCTGGCGTTTCTGGTGGTGTAAGCCCCTCTCCGACTGCCCGTCCTTGCATTGCTAATAGGAAGACGGGATTCGCACGCACATTTTCGCTCCCTCTCACTCTCTCCGTCTCCTCTGGCTCTCTCTGCTCTCTTCCGCACGCGCGCACGCACACACGCAGTCCACCCCTCACACATCCTCTCTCCTTGCTTGCCCTTACACGCACGCTAACGCTTCACTCTCTCCCTCTGCAGATGTCTGAGAGCTAGTCAGCCGAGGAGCGGAGCCCCCCCTGCCCCTGCTCCTCACCTGCAGCCATGAATGGTAAGAACACTGCCCCGTTTGTGCGCGTGTGTGTGTGTTGATGTGCGTGTGTGCGTCCGCGTGTGCCCCCGTGTGTGCGGACATCGCTGGGTTTGTCCTGCTCTGTGTCCCCCTGGAGGAAACGAGAAAAGGATGGGGTGACCGAGAAGGATGGAGAGAGAGATGAGGACCGGGGGAAGCGGGGGTTTATGAGAGAGAGAGGGATGGACATACGAGAGAGGAGAGGCAATCTAGCTGTCGTCCATTCGAACCTGTTAGTGAGATTGTTTTCTCTCTCTCTGCTTCTTTGCTGTGTCCTCCAGGCACAATATTACAGTTTACCAGTTCTCTTCTTCAACAAAGAATTGTGGGGTCTTTGGTAAAGATTGACTGTGTTGTGTGTGTGTGTGTGTGTGTGTGTTTGAGTGTGTGGTGAAGATGAAGGTCTTTTGATTTGGTCTGGTTCTCCGCGATGTGTTAATGAAATATTGATTTGGCACCAAAGCAACGTTTGAGAGTACAGAGAGAGACATAACTATGATCTAACTCTCAGGTCACTGAAGTTTGGAAATTGAGAATACCACTCTCGAACCGGAATCGTCAGTAAAGAAACTGATGGGTATGTATGTGATTAGTTGATGGTGTGAGGACGACAGTAGGTTCACCCTTTTTGCTGGAGCCGGTCCACTAGATGATGCATCACACTTGTCCTTGCCAACATTGATAATCCTTGATTTTCTGCTGTACTTTCAATATTCACTTGTTTTCTGCTCTTTTTTGGGGGAAAAAACTGCTAAATGAACATTATGTAAATATACAGTTGCTCGAAATTGGCTGATTTTGTGTGTGTGCGTGTTTGTGGATGTCTCCTCTGTAGACACTACGTACGTTTGTCTGCGTGTGTGTGTGTGTGTGTGTGTCTAGTCGTTAATCCTTTTCGCTCTATTCTCTGATGTTAGAACAGTAGCTGCTGCTCTGTCCAAATCCCTTCAGGGACTAGCTTCAGAAATGGCCTTTGTGCCTTTGCTACCATATGCGTGTGTCTGTGTGTGTGTATGTGTGTGGTGTGAGTGTGTGTGTGTGTTTATAGAGTCATTGTGAAGGATATGTCTTGTCCTCATGACTGAGTCTGAAGTTTAACAAATGCAGTTTAACAGGCATGGTTCCAGCTGCCTGTCACTGGCACTGCTTGAGCAGTGCGTGTTGTGTGTGTTTGTTTGTAGCCTGGCCTATAGTTCATGGAGTCTCCAGCTCTCTAGAGCAGCCTGCTCTATACACCTCAGCTCTAGAGCAGCCTGCTCTATACACCTCAGCTCTAGAGCAGCCTGCTCTATACACCTCAGCTCTAGAGCATGCCTGCTCTATACACCTCAGCTCTAGAGCAGCCTGCTCTATACACCTCAGCTCTAGAGCATGCCTGCTCTATACACCTCAGCTCTAGAGCAGCCTGCTCTATACACCTCAGCTCTAGAGCATGCCTGCTCTATACACCTCAGCTCTAGAGCAGCCTGCTCTATACACCTCAGCTCTAGAGCATGCCTGCTCTATACACCTCAGCTCTAGAGCAGCCTGCTCTATACACCTCAGCTCTAGAGCATGCCTGCTCTATACACCTCAGCTCTAGAGCAGCCTGCTCTATACACCTCAGCTCTAGAGCATGCCTGCTCTATACACCTCAGCTCTAGAGCAGCCTGCTCTATACACCTCAGCTCTAGAGCATGCCTGCTCTATACACCTCAGCTCTAGAGCAGCCTGCTCTATACACCTCAGCTCTAGAGCATGCCTGCTCTATACACCTCAGCTCTAGAGCAGCCTGCTCTATACACCTCAGCTCTAGAGCAGCCTGCTCTATACACCTCAGCTCTAGAGCAGCCTGCTCTATACACCTCAGCTCTAGAGCAGCCTGCTCTATACACCTCAGCTCTAGAGCAGCCTGCTCTATACACCTCAGCTCTAGAGCAGCCTGCTCTATACACCTCAGCTCTAGAGCATGCCTGCTCTGTACACCTCAGCTCTAGAGCAGCCTGCTCTATACACCTCAGCTCTAGAGCAGCCTGCTCTATACACCTCAGCTCTAGAGCATGCCTGCTCTGTACACCTCAGCTCTAGAGCAGCCTGCTCTATACACCTCAGCTCTAGAGCAGCCTGCTCTATACACCTCAGCTCTAGAGCAGCCTGCTCTATACACCTCAGCTCTAGAGCATGCCTGCTCTGTACACCTCAGCTCTAGAGCATGCCTGCTCTGTACACCTCAGCTCTAAGACTGTTTGATATGTAAATAGTGGCAGAAAGCAACAGTGAAATCGTTTCCCTCTCGCCTGCTCCTCAGAGACCTGTGGTGGTGAGGTTAAACATGTCTCCTGAGGTCTGGGAGAACTCTTGACAACAACCAGTACACACACACACACACAGTACATACACACACACGCACTCACACACAGTACAATTCATACACGCATACACACACCATGGTGCTCCTCAGTCCCCTGAGCCTAAGCCTGCCGTTGCTGCTGCAGAGGCCCAGTATTGCAACATAGAACAATGTGATGTGGTGGTTGTTGTTTTCTAACCAGAGCGTTCAATGCTCTGTAGAACCCTCATTTGAATACTGCACAACCCGCATACAGTATCTCTAAACACCCAGTTGATTTAGTATCATGCTTCCTGTTTACTAAGGGTTTGATAATCACATTTAGTCAATGACAGAGTGGTGCGGGTCTGTACAGCACTGTGGGGAGGGTGCTTGTGTGGGGACCCTCCTGGACGGGAGGAGGGTTCATCTCGGTCACAGGAGCTAAGTGGTCGGTCTCCTGCGTGCGGTGATGGTGCTGGTTCACTGATTACACTAAACACACGCAGTCCTCACACTGAACACACACTGAACACACCCTAAATACACACAGTTCACACAGAACAACACACAGTAGGCACACTCTCAACACCCTCTGACAGCTCTGAATACATCCATGCTAGCATGTCCCATCGGTGCTGTGCCAAATAGCTCTTGCCAGTCCTCCCCTAGCTGAACGGGCAGTGTGGAAGCAACCGGAATAGATGGAAACTCTTCCCATCTCTGGTTGATGAACTACATTCTCTGTTGAGGGTGGGGGGTGACATGCTAGTTTTTGCTGACGGTGCTGAAGAAGGAGGACTGCTGTGCGTTGCTTTGAGGTCGTCTGGAAAGAACAGCAACCTGAACAGGTGTTACCGTGGCGATAGTGCGATGGGAGGGGTTTGGGAGAGAGCGGGAATGGCTGGCTGTGATTGGGTAAGATAGGGAGAGTGAGGGGAGTGGTGTTTGAAGACAAACAGACAGCTCAAAAAGGAACATCCGTCTGGGACAGGAGAGTTCCCTTACAGTAGCATGGTTATAAGATATAATAATGGCATCATACCATATTATAAATGACCTACAGTGGTTGATTTGAATTTTGAACTTTGATTTGATCTTCAGTCAAATGTTCTACCACTGAACCATACCTGAGGTAGTTGTTGGGAACATTTAACTTCTAAGACCTAACTCCTTCTCTCACCAACACATACACTCATGCTCTCACTACCAAACAAACACACAATCTCTGTATTTCCCTGGCACATGCTTTAGTTGTTAGGTACAGTAGGGTTTTTTATCTCCTCAACTAGGGAAGAACAACATTTTAGGTTAAATGTATACACACTGCTTCTCGCCTAAAAATATCCTTGGCGGGCCCTTGGGCCCATTGTGTCATTTCATCTGTTCGTGTGTGTGTGCGTGCGTGCGTGTGTGTGTGTGTGTGTGCGTGTGTGTGTGTGTGTGTGTGCGTGCGTGCGTGTGTGTGTGTGTGTGTGTGTGTGGTGAGCCATGGACTGCCTGGGTGTTTGGGTTAGCAGCAGCCAGGAAGTTCCATCAGGGGCAGAGTGGTATTTCCTGTCTGTGGTGAATAAATGACTGTAGGTTTTGGATTCAGAGTCTGCAAAAAGCCCTAGAAATAGACCCCTGGATTACTGCAGTCTAAATCCATCACATCTGCACCTAACCAGCTCCATTACTTCTGTCTGAACCCATTAGGTCTGCCTAACGCTATCACCCTGATACCGGCTCATCCGACTGGATCACATGCTTATCGTCCCAGACTTTTTCCTCCTATAATCACATGGACAGAAAAACTCTAGACGTAATTTAGAAAGCCATCGTTTGGCAGCACACAATCCTAGTCTCTCATATGTGGAGTAAGATAGGTAGTTTATTGCCAAATGAATACAATTAATATTTAATTCCTGACCAATCGTTACAAAAGGTTGAAAGAATTACAGCCCTCCCCAAAACATATATATATCAAACTGTCGTGCCTATGATTATATATATTAAATATTAATATATCATGGGTAAGAACTTACATACTATTGCAGTCTTCAAAAAGTGTTTTGCATGCAAATCACATGCACATTAGCATATATATATATATGCTTATTATGCATTATCATGCTACCCACACAATAATTACATTTTACATAATATGCTGGTGGATTTATGGACAACATTCGATTGAGTACTCCTCTAAGATGTTTTTGTGGGTTGAACTAGAAAGCTTTGCTTTCTGAGGGTGTACTGGTTATCGAGGGAAGACCAGGTTTGTAATAGGAACTGTATCCTCACTGGGGTATTCAGTTTGTCTACTTTGATTATGTCTTCCCTTTCGTTCTATCCCGTCTCCCTTACCTGCCTTCCCTCTCTCCCTCGTTCTAGGTGCTGTCAGTATGTGGGCCATCACTTCAGAGGAGAGAGGGAAACATGATAAACAGTTTGACTCCCTCACGCCCATCCTTGGCTATGTGTCAGGTCTGTCCCTAGACAACAGACATACAACACACACACTCACGCACACACACACACACACACTCACGCACACAATAAAACCTTTGACAAATGACGTTGATTACATCTACCAGTAACTGTTGTTTGTCTTGCTCTGGCTATTCTGCCTGTATTCCGACTGAGTGCAGACTGTTGACATAGCTGGGATATTGATGTGATACAGCCATAAATGTTGAATCAATCTGTCATTCTGTGCGTTTGTGTGTGTCCATAGGAGAGCAGGCGAGGAAGTTCTTCCTCCAGTCTGGACTCCCTGCTTCTGTCCTGGCTGAAATCTGGTGAGGACACCTCCCTTCTGCAGCTCCACCCTCCTCAGCAGTCTGACTAAAGACCAGTGTCTCCTGCTGAGAGAGGGACAAGCCAGTGTTGTGGCCAGTACAAACCCCTCCCCCAGTTGAACTTCCTGTTGAGCCCTGACTTCCTGTTCCAATTCCTGCCCCACCCATGGCAGTTTAAACAAGACTTTTATGTGTGTGTGCATGTGTTTGTATGTGAGTAATGTAATTAGAGCAGAACTGTGAAGGCAAGTTGTGGAATTTAAGATGCAGACTGGATCAGTGTGTGTGTGTGTGTGCATGTGTTTGTAGCAAGTTATGTCTTGAGAATGTCCCTGATATTCCCTTTCTCATAAGTCCATCTCAAAGTACCGATGTGCGTCATTAAGATACGCTTGTGAAACACTCCAGTGGGCACTCAAGTCTCTCTCCCTCTCTTTCTCTATCTATCTCTCTCTTTCTCTCTCTATCTATCTCCCTCTCTCTTTCTCCTCTATCTATCTCCCTCTCTCTTCTCCCTCTCTCTCTCTCCCTCTCTTTCTCTATCTATCTCTATCTCTCTCCCTCTCTTTCTCCCTCTCTCTCTATATATCTCTATATCCCTCTCTCTCTCTCTCTCTCTCAGGGCTCTGGCCGACATGGACAGTGATGGGAGGATGGACAGACTGGAGTTCTCCATCGCCATGAAGCTCATCAAATTAAAATTGCAGGGGCGCAGCCTCCCTCCCGCTCTGCCAATCATCATGAAGCAGCCACCCATCTCCAATCCAACCTCCATGATGACATCATCAGTCCGCTTCGGTACAGCCCTCGGATGACCCACATTCGGCCCAGTTCTTAATTGTGCCTCCCTTCCCAACTTATCCAACTGTTTCTCCCCCCCCCCCACCCCTCTTTTTTCCCTCTTTCTCTCCAGGCATGGGCTCCATGCCAAACCTGTCTATCGGCATGCCCACCATGCCAATGATGCCAACAATGCCAGCCATGTCCATCCTAACACCCATGCCCATCAACCCCTCCATACCCTCTGTGCCCCCCCTCGTGCCCCCAGGTATGACCCTGCCCCTGATACCACTCTGCACCACAGGACTGCCCAACGGCAATGCCAACCTCTTCACCTCCTCGGCGCTCTCAGCACAGCAGGTACCCTGCTCATCAAGTGTTTGTTTCTAAGACTCTGTCATAGCCTTGCTTCCTTAAGTTTACATTTAGTAATTTAGCAGACGCCTCTTATCCAGAGTGACTTACAGTGGGTACAGGGACATTCCCCCCGAGGCAAGTAGGGTGAAGTGCCTTGCCCAAGGACACAATGTCATTTTTAGCACTGCTGGGAATCGAACCGGCAACCTTCTGAGTAATAGCAGCGATTCCCTAACCGCTCAGCCATCTGACTCTGACTTCCTTAGCCTCTTCCCTCATAATCTCCTCCATCTTCTTACATCACAAGGTTAAATGTCCTCAGATAGTCATCTGGTCAAAGAGCATGTGGGGTTATTGAGCTGTAGTTGTGGATCACAGTGCTGGGTAAGAGTTCTGACCTTGGTGTATTCAGCCTGGATGTTTCTATGCAGGGACCGATTGTATAAGTAATGGATGTTGTCATCTTCAAAGTGTACTGCGTGTGTGCGGCTATGTGTGGTGTCCCCTGTGTGGGGGCGTCAGTGGACTGTGTGCCTGTGTGGGTTTGCTTGTATTGATGTGTTCCTGTGTGTATATCTGTGTGTGTGTATGTGTGTGTGCGTGCCCGCGCATGAGTTGTTGCCCTGCTATCTGCCGATCTCACCAGGGACACGAGAAGTGAACAGCAACATGCCACCCTGCCCATATCTGCTGCGCATTAGAGAGGAAGGGAGGAGAGAGTCATTTGTATTCTACTGCTTTCCTTCTCTCCTCTGTCTGACGGTCTTGTTCTCTCTCTGTCCGTCTTTCTCTCTTCTTCCCCGTGGCCTTCCGACACACGGACGCGCACCTTCTCTTCCTTTGTCTCTGGTCTGTCCAGCTTGTGCTCTTGGGTTCCCTTTTTCCCGCCCGCCGTCTCGTCCTCGTCTCTCGTTTCTGTCACACTCGCTCGCTCCTTTCTCTCCCTTTTTGTGTCTCCCCTCCATCCCCCTCTGTCTGTTTCAACAGTAATTAACGGCATGAAAAGAGACCCATTAGCGCGTGAATCTCTCGGCGTCCGTGGGTCTCTCTCTCTCTAGCTTTCGCTCTTTCTTTCAGCCTCTCTCTCTCTCTCTCTCGCTTTCGCTCTTTCTTTCAGCCTCTCTCTCTCTCTCTCTCTACTGTGACTTAGGGATGAGGGAGATGTTGCTTCTCTAGAGAGATACAAACAGCATTATGTATCATACATCTCTGTGTTAGTCGTCAACTTGCCGTGAGTGTGTGCCTGTGCTATCGGGCAGGAGGATAAGATAAAAAATCTACAAACACGGAAGAGCAGACTTGCAGAGAATTCTTGTATGCTGTATTGGGCATATGTATTTGTATGAATACATACTTTTCTGAACACGTGTATGTACATTTGTTTGGACACATGCAAGCATACTCACGTACTTGTATCTCCCTTACACATAAACGGATCGTTGATCTTTAAACACTTTTCATGACCCTCCCATCCTTCTCCCCCTCTCTCTGTCTCTCTCTCTCTCTCTAGCTCCCCCTCTCTCTGGCTTCTCCTCCCCGATGGCCTTCTCTCCATCCACGGGAATGTCCAAAGCCAACTCCCTCCTAGACCTGGGCTCCAGCAGGTAAGAACCAGGAAGTACATAGGAAGTAGATGATCATACACAGTGTGTAAATGGTAATAAACAGGAAGTCTATCACACAGGAAGTGGTAGTGTTACATGATGACGCCTAAGTTCTGCAAGTTAAACATAGGATGTAAGAAGGACACTGGTTGACTGCTGGCTGCTGTTTGTAGATGTTCCATCAGCTTAAGTATGCTTGCCTGACAAGGGACAGGTTTAGAAACGTTTCCTTCGAACCATGTCGAAGTAGTCCATGTGTTTGAGAAAGAGAGAACAGGACTCGTTACCAGTGAAAATAAAAACGAGTTTCACTGTTTGACACAAAAATGAAATGGCCCAGAAACACTGTTCATGTGGTATTTAAGCAAAGAGAAAAAGGGCCAACATGAACCACTCACCACTTTGTTACGCTTTAATTACTTCCTCGTGTTTGTAACAACAGGTGTATTTGAGAGAAGGAGAAAGAGGGAAAAAAACATCATTAGAGGGTGCGTGTGTGTGTGTGTGCGTGTGTGTGTGTGTGTGTGTGTGTGTGTGTGCGTGCGTGCATGTGCGTGTGTGTGTGTGTTTGTTTGCTGCGCATATGGACATTGCTTATTTAACAACAGCACATGTACTTAGAGGCAGTGGCCATAGAGGAAGCATTGTTGCTTCTCCTCGTCACAGCCCCATGTTTACTGACTTGCCAGTCTTCACACACATTCCTCATTGTTTGATTAAAGGCAATGCAAGTAGTTACACCACAGCCCTGCTGGAGTGCACACAAGCCCAGGTGTACTGTATGTATGCACACATGTATACTCTTACACACACAGACTTACACACACACATACAAAGACACATTGTTTCTCGATCACTCTCTCTCTCGTTCACACACACGCCCTCCCTCCCTCGCACACAGACACATACACACACGCCCTCCCTCCCTCCCTCGCACACATACACACACGCCCTCCCTCCCTCGCACACAGACACATACACACACACGCACTCGCACACAGACACATACACACACGCCCTCCCTCGCACACATACACACACGCCCTCCCTCCCTCCCTCGCACACAGACACATACACACACTCCCTCCCTCGCACACAGACACATACACACACACACTCGCACACAGACACATACACACACGCCCTCCCTCCCTCGCACACGGTCACATACACACATGCCCTGTGGCAGAGGTATCATCCCACACCTGCTTGTCTCATTGTCTATCTGATCCTCTGTCAGTCTCGAGGGAGTGCTGTGGGTTTACACCCTTGCTTAGTTTGCATTCTTATGGAATGAACAAACTCAACCAGCTTGTGAGTCATTCCCACACAACTCCTGTTTATTGACAACTGTTTATTTCTACAATGTAGACCCAAAATGGCTGATGGCTACAGTGTAAGTTAATGAAGAAGTCAGGAAATGTTTGCAACCAGGCATGTCTGAGCCCCCATGGCCGACAGAGCGTGCCAGATTCCTCTCTCCTCCTGAGCAACTAATTAAGATCTCAAGAAACATCACCAGGGAGCTTCCAGGCAATTAGTGAGTGTAAGTAAAGTAGTGGATACGACAGAGAGAGGAAAAGCAGGGCAGATCTGAAGCATCTCTACCCGGGGCTCTCAGTCACTGAGGTGCTGGGACAGCAGAAGATGGAACCTGCTGCATTCATATCTGTTTTATAAAATACAGGATATAAGACGTCTCTCTCCCTTCTTTGATATCCTTTTCTGCATATCCCCTCTCTCTCTTTTTCTTTTGTTCTTACTCTCCCTCTCCCCCCATCTTTCTCTCTCTCTCTCTTTCTCTCAGAGTGTGAATATCTTTTGACTATTTATATTATATTTGACTGACTAATGACTAAGACTTAAAACAAAAAATCATCAACATCTTTCTCTCTCTCTCTTCCCCCCTTAGCTCTAACTCGTCCTCCACCACCTCTCTGGCCAGCAACTCCCCTAAGACGGGCTCGTGTGATTGGGCGGTGCCCCAGGCCTCGCGTCTTAAGTACCGTCAGCAGTTCAACGGGCTGGACAAGCTCATGAGTGGCTACCTCTCAGGTGGGCATGACAACCACACCCGAGCCACACATGAGCCACACACAGGACTGCATGTCCACACACTTGACCATACTGGGCCCACTCACTGACTGGTCCTGACTACCATTCTAGTGGCTGTGACCTGCGATCAGCCTCCTCTGCATCCTGAAGCTGTTCGGGTCACTATCTCATGATCTATCTCGTCTTCTGTGTTTTAGGACCTCAGGTTAGGCATGCTTTGACAGCCTCCCACCTGACCCAGACCCAGCTAGCTACCATCTGGTGGGTAGCAGTGTGTGTGTGTGTGTGTGTGTCTGTGTGGCCTTGTTTTCATGCTGGCTTGAGTGTGTGTGGGTATGTTCTCAAATAAAAACTTTCATAAACTAGGACAAAACCAGGTTTGCTGTGTATTGTACTTCTGATAGTGTGTCTGTGTATGTGTGTGTACATGTTTGTGTGTGTAGGACCCTGGCCGATGTGGATAAGGATGGCCAGTTGAGAGCTGAGGAGTTTATTCTGGCCATGCACCTGGTAGACATGGCCAAGACTGGACATCCTCTGCCTCTCACCCTGCCTGCCGATCTGATCCCCCCCTCTCTCAGGTAACACACTCACTCTCTCTCTCTGCCTCTCACTCTCTCACTCACACTCACAGACACACATACACACACATACTCTCTCACAAGCATACACCCACACACTCTCACACACACACACACAAAGCTCAAGAATCCATCTGTGGAACCTGTTTATTGTAAGATGGATGGATGCTTACTCTACTGTCTCCTGTCTTTTCTCCCAGAGGAGGCAGGTCCACTGAGCTAGTGAATGGAACTGTGCCCTACATCTCCACTGGACTTGTAGATGGACCTGAGCCTTCGGAGAGCACTCAGCGGCCCAAGAGCAATGGTACACACACACACACACACACACCAACAAGCACAAGCTCATAATATGATTACATCTCAATGCAGAAAGGCCACATACGACTCATGAACACAACTGACACATCTATATTGGCGTCAACCTCCCTCTAACCCTCCCTCCCGCCCTCTTAACACCATCCAAAGTGTCGTTTGAGGACAAGCTGAAGGAGAACTTTGTACGGGGCAGCGCAGAGCTGGAGAAACGCAGACTGGCTTTGGAGGGACAGCAGAGGAAAGAGAGAGAGAGGAGAGAGAAGGAGAGGAAGGAGGCGCAGGAGAGGAAGGAGAGAGAGGCGCGGGAGCAGGACAATAGAAGGCGCCTGGAGGAGGAGAGGAGGATGGAGAGACAGAGGGAGATGGAGAGACAGAGGGAGGAGGAGAGACTCAGAGAGCTGGAAAGGAAGGAGGTGGGTAGAGAGTTATTCCTGTTTTCTTTTGTGTGTTTTATGGTGTATGCATGCATGCGTTTGTATGTGGTTTTATATATTGTATATTTCACCCCGGGCCTTCTCTATGTATCACGACTATTCTTTATCTCCTTGCTTCATATCTCTTTCTGTCTCTCTCTTTATTTCTTTCCATCGCTCTTTCTTTCACATTCAATCTCGCTCTTCCTCTCTCTATTTCATTACGTCTCGCTTTCGCCTTCTCTCCTCCTCTTTCCCCCCTTCTTTTCTCTGTCTGTCTGTGAGCAGGAGCTGGAACGCCAGCAGAGAGTGGAGTGGGAGCGAGGGAAGAAGGAAGAGTTGGGAAAGAAGAAGGAAAGAGAGCTGGAGGAGATTCTGAAGCTCCGGGCCAAGAAGAAGAGTCTGGAGATGGAGCTGGAGGCTGTGGTTAGACAAACTTGACATACACACACACATTCACGCAAATGTATCATTAACAAACTCACACGCAATATACATACAACGTATCTAACGACATCTGATTGGTCAGTGCTGTTGTCCGTTGTTTCCGTCTCCCAGGGTAGCAAGCACAAGCAGATCTCCGACTGTCTCCGTGACGCCCAGAGCAAGAGGCGTATCCAGAAGGCGGAGCTGGACCTCGTCAATCAGAAGAGAGACGGGAGGATCTCTGAGATCAACACCCTCCAACTGCAGTTTGAGGTATGTCTGGACCCTCCGTTTACACCACCCAGTCTCCCTGCCCCAAAATACTCACCTGTGTGTGTGTTTGTGTCTGTGTGTGTGTGTGTCTGTGTGTGTGTCTGTGTGTGTGTGTGTGTGTCTGTGTGTGTGTGTGTGTGTGTTTGTGCGCAGGACTGCCAGAGGAAGCTCTCCCAGCTAGTGCCAGAGCAGCAGAAGCTTAATGAGACACTACGCAACATAAACCTCAACAACCTTCCCTGTAAGCAACAGTACACCCTCCCCCCCCCCCCCCCCCCACACACACACACACACACACGCAAATCGGTACATACCCTCGTACACACACAACACCATTCAAATACTAGACAGTATACGACATGATTTGTCCTGCTAAGCTTTGCACTTTTGCCTTGCAGTGGAGACTCTGAGTTCTGTGAGCGGGGGCATGGCGGAGAAGGGCGTGGCCTGCAGGAGGCTGAAGGACCAGCTGGATACCTTGGAGAGAGAGACCACCAGCAAGCTAGCCCTGATGGACCAGTACAACAAGGAGATCACGGTCCGAGACCACCACACATCACCTGTACATGGACCAGACTGACCAGCCTAGACCTCTATACACCAGACAGACCAGACCAACCTAGAAGACTATGACCATGTAGTTAGTTCTGACATAGATCAGATCAGTCTAGAACACTATACACATATATATATATACACACATACTACATGACATACTCCATTATAGACAGAGTTCTGACACAGACCAGACCAGTCTTGACCCCCATAGCCCTGACATGGACGAGTCTTGGTTGGATCTAACTCGGAATAGAATAGAGGTGTCCTCTGTAACATGAGAAAGTCTCTCCACAGGCACTGCAAACGTTTACGTAACCATTAACATGCACACACACACACAAACGTTCTTGTGGCACTAACTCCATTCATTGACACAATGCTAGTTAATAACTTGATACCTGGCAAGCACTGTGCATCCTCCTCTCTCGACTCTTGCATTAGAACAGGATGTGATACTAATGCTTATCTCTGGTAAAACCTGCTCTCTCCTATTTTCCAACATTCTTTCTGTGGTGTCGTCTAACCCTACTCTCTCTTTTCCTTTTGTCTCTGACCTTCACCATCTCTCCTGCAATGGACCACCTGTTCCCCCTCTCCATATTTGCCCCTTTATACCTCTGCTCTTCCTTGTTCTTGCCATCTCTTGCCCCGCACTCCTCTCTCTGTCTCCCTCTCTCTCCGTCTCCTTCTATCTCTGTCTCTCTCTCTCTCTCTCTCTCTCTCTCTCTCTCTCTCTCTCTCTCTCTGTCTCTCTCTCAGTCTTTGTTTGGGGCCCTCTGTTTACTTTGCGTCCTTTCCTCTCTCTCTCTCTCTCTCTCTCTCTCTCTCTCTCTCTCTCTCTCTCTCTCTCTCTCTCTCTCTCTCACTCTCACTCTCACTCTCACTCTCACTCTCTCACTCCTCGCCTCTCCTCTTTTCCCTGCATACTCTCCTCTCCTCTCCTTCCTTGCGTCCCCCCTTCCCTCTCACCCCCCCCCCCCCCCATGCTCCTCTTCCTGCCGTAGTTTGGGGACATGGATGACTGTGTTCTACAGGGTCTGCTCTCTCTGCTGGGCTGTCTCAGCCAACTGTTCCTTCTCATCAAGGTTGTTCTTCTCACTATCTTCTTTCATCCCTCCATCCTCCTCCGCTCCTCCCCCGTTCTTCCATCTCCCAGGGTTTCTCCTTCTCAGGCTCTCATGACTTGAATCCCAACACCTTTCTTTTCTTCCTGTGGAGATTTGATATGCTTGGTTTTTCTTGTCTGTCTTTTTCTTCTTTTTTGTGAGCCTATGGTATTATATGACATCAGCCTTTGTTGTGTAGCTCTCCTTGTTTTGTTTTCTTTCTTTTGCTTTCCCTCAATAACATCAACACCATTTCCTCATGATACAACACATTTAGAATTCATATTACATGATACCTGTTTAACAATAAATGTAAATACATGTTCCAAAGCTATTTTTACAATGTCTGTGGCTCTACTGGTGCTGGTTGTGTTTTGAACAGGCATGAACAGTCAAATGGAATGTATGTGGCTGCATGTACTGAAAGGAAGAGAGATAAAGGTGGACTGTTTGGGGTTGTGGTTGTACAGTCAGTCCTGAAAGTTGACTGTGTTTGTTTGTGGTTGTCCTGTCAGTCCTGAAAGTTGACCGGGTGTGTTTGTGGTTGTGTTAGGAGCTGAGGGAGAAGCAGGGGAGGCAGCAGGTTGTGCTGGAAGATCTCTACAGAGTCAAGGAGCTCAAACTGAGAGAGCTGGAGAAGCGTCGGGTCGAAGAGAAGGAGAGGAAGAGGAGAGAAGAAGTGGAGGAGAGGAAGAGGAGGGAAGAGGAGGAGGCCGCCAGGTCACTATCTCACACTCATGCATACGTATACTTTATAAGTACCATTTTGTACACTTATATATAAGTGTAATATATATATACTTACACACATTATGAGGAAAATCACAGATTATATTATGATGTGTTGTTTAGTATTATAGGTTATATCACACCTTTATAAACTCAGGTAGTATGATGTCAAGGCAGGTGTCTTGTGAGCGTGTGTTTTACGGTGCTTGACCCTCTCAGGCTGGCCAAGCTGGAGCAGGAACGAAGGGAGCAGGATCGGAAGGAGGAGGAGAGGAAGGAGCAGGAGAGGAGAGAGCAGGAGACGAGGGAGCAGGAGACGAGGGAGCAGGAGAAGAGGGAGCAGGAGACGAGGGAGCAGGAGAGGAGACAGAGGGAGGAGGAGGAGGAGGCCCGTCAGAGGAGACTGGAGGAGGAGCAGAGGGCCAAGCAGAGGGAGGAGGAGGAGAGAGAGGCGCAGGCCCGTCTGCGGGCCACCCAGGAGCAAGCCCAGGAGGAGGAGAGGAAGAGGAGGAGGAAAGACGAAGAGGAAGAGAGGAGGAGGGCCGTGCAGCTGGAGACAGGAGGAGCCCATCCCTTGATGAGTGCCCAGAGGTCGTCAACCCTGGTGACCTACCGTGCCCTGTACCCCTTCCCGGCCCGCAATGCAGACGAGCTCAGTCTGGAAGCAGACTGTCTGATAGAGGTGCGACACACCCAAACACACATCAAGATATCCTCAAACTGACGGAGATAATATGGCCGAACATTTCCATAGTGAACAGACACACGCACGTCATGACAGCTACGTCTCCCTTCATGCAGGTGGACCAGCAGACTACCGGAGAGCCAGGCTGGCTATGTGGAAGTTACCATGGGAACAGGGGCTGGTTCCCTGAGAGCTATGCCGAGAAATGCCCTGCCCCCGAAACAACCCCTGCCCCTGGATTGGCCCTCCTACCCCCCACCTGCCCCCCTTCACCACCCACATTGGGGTGAGAGATAAGAGAAACCAAGGACACATTCTAACCGTCTACCTTCACCTTCTTTCTTTATTTGGTTTTCCTTATTTGCACTGATAATAAAAGTGATGCACCTTTTTCCACTCTCTCTCTATCTCTCTCGCTGTCTCTCTATCTCTCTTTCACACACCCAGAATACCAGCCCAGGAGGCAACAGTTGCAGGGCCAAACTCCTCCCCAAGCCCAGGCCCCTCCCCCTCAGACTCCTCACAGGTAAAAACACTGGACGTGGGCGGTGCTTAGCTTCACAGATGAAATATACCTTGGTGGTTCTTGTTCCATTTCAGAAGAGTCTGGGCTGTGTTCCATTCCACCCAGATTGTTGTTTCCAACCCTCCAGGCATAACACTGATACCGTAGGTCTGAATAGTTGGTATGGCAGATGAAGCAGCCCAGTAAACAGCACAATGGCCCAAGTTATTTCTTACATACTGACCTAGTGTCACATTTCAATAAGCATAGTGAATTGGGGGCAGGGGATATGGCACATGCCAAGGAAATATAATGAAGCCCTCGTTGTTGGAGTAGAAGGACATCAGTGTGATTCCAAGGGGGCACAGTTCAGTTCCAGCTGTAGTGGTTCATTCTTGAGGCCAGCTTGGTTTCCTGGTGGGAGGAACTATGGAGAGAGCATTTGGGCTGGAGACAGGCTCTGGCAGAGATGCTGTCTGTGCCTTGGGACAAGGTCTGACTGGCTAACACCGACACACACACACATACATACACACAAACATCATATCTGCACTAGTTGATATTTTTAGCCGTAGTTAGAGATGTATTCTCTGGGTCACACACACACATCTACTACCTCATAGGGTCTAGTATTCAGTGGTGTCTTATAGTTCAGCTTGTGCTGATGGTCAAATGCATGGATGCACTGGACTCTCTTAACTTGGCTGTTTTTTGGCATGGCTGTTAAACTGGCTGACATACTGTCTGCAAAACATAAATAAATGCATAATGATTGTGTGCAATGTGTCTCCTCTTATTCCTCCTCCTCCTCCTCCTCCTCCTGTCCCAGTCCCCTGCTCCCCTCCTGGCCAGAGCTCTCTCCTCCTGGTCGGCCTCCTCAGACACCCAGCTCAACCTCACCTCCAGTGATGTCATCACCACGCTGCTGAGCTTCTCCCAGGATGACGTCATCAGCGTGCTGCAGAAGAGGGAGGACTGGTGGCTGGGGCAGCTCAACGGGACCGAGGGCTGGTTTCCCAAACACTATGTCACCGTGGAGACGGGCAACAGCAGCACAGAGTAATGACACACACACTGCCATTGCTTGATGATCGGTGCTGACGCACGCACACACTCACACACCTGGTTTAAAGCTATTATTACTGTTTCGTGGACACACACCTCTCGATGTGACATGGCCTTCAGTACAAGTACATATTATTATAGATAAACCTAATGACATGTACAGTCAGTGTATGGCGGATATGTCCGTGTGTGTGTGTGTGTGAGCAGGGTGTGTAAAGAGGTCCTCTTGTACCTGTGTGTTCCTCAGACACATATACTCCAGCGTGGATGAGTTTGACTCCTCAGACAGCCAGCTGGAGGGTAGGTGTGCCTCTATCTATGCCTCTGTGTAGTCTCGACCAATTGGAATGGCCCATCTGTCATCTGTCAGTGAATTGACCTGACTCTCCTCCAACCAGAGTACGTGGCCCTGTACACCTATGAGAGCCCCGAGGCGGGAGACTTGACGTTTGTCGAGGGGGACGTCGTCATGGTTACGGAGCGTGAGGGCGAGTGGTGGCGTGGGTGTATAGGAGATAAAACAGGGGTGTTTCCCTCCAACTATGTCAAGCCTATGGAACCAGAGGTCAGTTGAAACTACAGTGGTCGTCTAGGTTTGAATCCTAACCTATCAGTCTTCTCAACATGTAATAAATTAAACATTGATGTGACGTGAAGGGCTGCATAGAGCACATTAATCCTACTGTAACTTTATAAGCATGGGATCCTAAAACTGGCCTCCGTCCTAGACTCTGAACATGTGTGTCTCTTGACAGTCAGGAGGGGAAGGATTAATATTTTGTAATCAGTTTCATTATTTTTCAGGTAACAAGACCTGGGGGTCCAACTAAGAAGCCTGGTGAGGACTGAGTTTGTGACCACAAACAGACACTCACCCAGAGACACACACACACACACACACACACACATAAATCCAAATGAATAGCCATCCCCTTATGGAGTTAGTTTTCCCACCCAGATGGCGTTGACCTAATCTCAAAGTCTATGGGGGATTTTGATTGGTCAACAGAGATTGCCCAAACCGTCACAACTGCTGTTGCCCTGACAACTGAGCAGCTGAGTCTGTCACCAGGACAACTAATCGTAGTCCTGGCCAAGAACTCCTCCGGCTGGTGGCTGGGGGAACTGCAGGTAGGAGGAACAGGCTGGACTGCAAACTGTATGGCTGTTCTGTCCATCTGCACCACACCCACTGTGTTTATCACATCAGATACCAGACATCCAAGCAATCCTCACAGTATTTGAGTTGTGCTTGTTTGAACAGTGTACTGGCACCATAAGCCACTTGGGTTCGATGAAAACAGAGTATAGGAGAGAGGGAGCGACAGTACCTCAGACAAGTGAGATGCAGCCAGAAATAGACAAGACTTGACTTAGTGACTGTCAGGTCAGTGTGGTGAGAGTGAGACGCTAGACTAATCAGATTAATGGGCTCTGCACCGCACTTGACTCGAGGAATGAGGGCTCAACTGGTCGGAAAAATAGATCAGTGGTCAATACACATACTCTAATAAAGTGGACAGTTGTGATGGAAATGTATAACAGTGGTCGATGTCTCCTTGCTTTTAGTTGAGAGGTCTTGTAAGAATTCTGTACATATTGTGGGCAAAAACTAAAAAATAGCCTAACGATCTGCATGATATTTTGAGAAAGTTACAGTCATGTGTAACTGACAGTTACACATGACAGTAGATCATGTGTAAATGTTGTTTGCTTTTCTCTCTTCGTCTGCCTGTCCGCTAGGCCAGAGGTAAGAAGCGTCAAAGGGGCTGGTTCCATTCCTCCCATGTCAAGCTCCTAGGTCCTACCAGCGGCAAGTCAACACCTGCACCCGTACCAGGTCAGCACCACTAGGACAGGACTAGAACAGGGCTGTTCACTACACATGAATACCCTTCAGGGGATGAGCAGACGCCTTGGATAAAGGTGTCTGCTAAACGAAAAAAAAAAAAAAACATACTAAAGAATCCCTCCCCCTCTCCACAACCCCCTCCCCTCCAGTGTGCCAGGTCATCGCCATGTACGACTACACCGCAGCCAACCAGGACGAGATGAGCTTCTCCAAGGGTCAGCTGATCAGCGTGCTGGACAAAAACAACCCGGACTGGTGGAGGGGAGAGGTCAACGGGGTCACGGGCCTGCTGCCCACCAATTACATCAAGATGACCACAGAGTGCGACCCTAGCCAACAATGTGAGTTCCACCCCCAGTCCCTGTCAACAACCTAACAATGGAGACTTAAAGCAGCAGCTTAGTACTGGGGTACCTAGACCACATATGTGCCTAGCCCTGACCACGGCCATGATGTGCACTGACAAGGTGACCGAGAGACCCATGAGAGAGCCGCACAGGTGTCACTGCGTTCTTATGACTGGTAGGGAGTGCTGTCTGTTCTACGTGGTGTATATCTATCTGCTCACTGCTTGACCTGGCCCGATACTCACTGGCTGCAGGTGCAGCTGAGTCGGAGATCATGCGAGAGTGTGGAGATATCCAGAGTAAGTACAGACAGAGAGACGAGGGTCTGGGTCTGGTGATGGATCGGGATCTGTGTTTCACTGCACTTCCTGGTCTGGGTGTGAGCACTAACACATGCTGACAGTGGTACATGGTAAACACAATCTGGGCTGGAAAACAGCTGAAGGGCTTTCTATTTCTAATAGAATATCAAATTTTTGAATTCTCCTTGCACTTTATACTGAGTCATGGGGGATTCCTTATAAAGAAAGCGGGAGAGAGAGTGTGTATGTGTGTGTGTGTGTGTACGTCTGTTTGTGTGTGTGTGTGTGATCAGTATTCATGTCTGTGGTCCCTCAACAGCAGTTGGTCGTTGTTAACAATGCAGAACATACTGAATACTTAATTAGACTAAACTTCATGAACTCCCACACACACACACACACACACACACACACACACACACACACACACACACACACACACACACACACACACACACACACACACACACACACACATCCAGTATACATAGATATCTATAAACTATCACTTGACAAACATGTTTTACAAGTCACGTATTACATTTAAAAATAGGTACACAAATGTTTACATTTTCATTACCCACGGTCAAATTGGTTGTTAAAAAAGGTTATAAAAATGTGGTGCTAATAGGATTGAAAATGCAGATTGCATTCAACGGCAATTTAGCCTATACAAATGATCTCATAGGTTACAGTGATAGATTGTAATATTAATGACTGCTGTCTCTCTCTCTCCCTCCATCTCTCCTCATCACACTCACTACCCCCTTCCTCTCCTCCGCTGCATATCTCTTTCTGTAGGACAGTAGCACTGGCTCTCTCTTCTCTTCTCCCTCCTCCTCCTCTCCCTACTCTCCCTCTCTGAGCCAATCAGAACTCAGAATGCCCTGTTCCGCCAGGATGTTCCGACCCAAACTGCCAGCAAGACCTCTTCTGCTTTCTGCTTTGTCAATTGTTTAGGACTTGCTCTTCTCTCTCTCTCTATCTTCCTTACTTTTCTTTTCTAATTCTTAACTCTTGTTATTTCTCTGTTGTCTGTGTCCTGTCTTCTTCCTCTCTTTCGTTCTATTCCCCTAGTCTCCACTAACTAACCAAGTGAGAGAGGCAGCTGGATTTAATATGGCCTCTTTAAGTTGAGATGATGTCAGAATCATAGAATGTGTAGTTTTGCTTTAGACGTAAATATATAAAGAAATATATACATCTTATAACACTTTGAATACAGTATTCTAATATCACATTGTAAACTGTCATGATGGCTAACTAAAAGCCTTTTAGTTTTCTAACACTGAGGCTGTGTATCTGCATTATAGGTCACTCACAGGGTCATTTACACGGACGCAAATTCTGTTATATACTGTATATACAAATACATATATACCCTGGCTGCAGTATCTGGACCAATAAAGATCTTAGGTTAGAGAATCATTGCCTAGACCTAGATCAACTAGCTTACGTTAAGTGCTGCATATACAAAGAATGTTCTCAGTTTGTCAATCTTGTACATCACCAGCGACACAAAAGGGCCGAATCTCAAGTATCTTTCCTTGATTTCTTACATTCTCTCTCCTCGTCTCCATGTTGAACACTAGGAGACAGAATCTGGATGTTTACCAACAACACCTAGGAACCAGTAAGGCAGGAACCATGGATAGATAGCTGAGTTTCATCCGACTAGTCAGTGTACCAGTGCATATTGTAGCCGCTCACTCACTCCTATGCAATCACCTGGGGTCGACGCCCCCCATTGGAGGTACTTGTGTTTGTTTAGTCTAGTGTTAGCATTGCCTGCTATATCTTGAATAGGACATGGTTTCCAGTATGACCTGCATCAAATACCTTTTGCAAATACTGTCTAATACTGGGGTTGCTTCTGATTGTGTTAACCCGCTACAGTGAAATCAACGTTTCTTCTAAATCTATCTCACCTCGAATACAACTGTCTGATGTAATTGCCCGCCAGGCCTGTATTCCAACCTGCCTCATATTGGTCTGATCATATCCATACACAACATGGAGCTGGTAATAAAGAGATGGTTTTAACACAGCAACTGTGGGTGGTTTGTTGACGTCACACTCAATACAAACACACACGCATGTTACAAACGTGTGCACATACCGTACTCACATGCTTAATACATCCATTCAAAAGCATCCATTTGAACATGCGCTCGCACATGGCGTACAGAAACACACACGTCTGTGCCGTGTTTGGTCTCAAAGTGTGTGTGTTGCTGGGGGCTCTAGGGTGTGCTGACCTGATGACCCTGGACACCATGACCCCCCAGGAGAGGAAAAGGCAGGGCTACATCCATGAGCTCATTCAGACTGAGGAGACCTACCTGGAGGACCTGGAGCTGGTGCTGGAGGTAGCACACACACACACACACACACACACTTGTATTGCACACATCAGGTTAGAAACACTGAAAGGGTGTGTTTGTGTGTATGTGTGTGTGTAACAGGTCTTCCACAGGCCCATGTCTGAGTCTGGCCGCCTCACAGAGGCTGAGATGGGGGTTATTTTCGTCAACTGGAGAGAGCTGATTATGTGTAACACCAAACTGCTCAAGTAAGACTGGCTGAGGCAGTCCTTATACATTACTATACAGATCAGGACCCTTACATTAGGACATAACCTTAAAGGAAAGGTATTCTTCTTAAATACAACATGCGTGCGAAACCTTCCATGGACTCCCTGTAGACAGCCATGGAAGTGGAGACTCTGTGGAGATGTTTGGGAACTGAACGGTGTGTACTGACAGCTGTGGTGTGGTGTGCAGGGCGCTGCGTGTGCGAAAGAAGATGGGAGGGGAGAACATGCCGGTGCAGGTGATAGGAGACCTGCTGGCCTCTGAGCTGGCCCACATGCAGCCCTACATCCGCTTCTGCTCCTGCCAGCTCAACGCTGCCGCCCTGCTGCAGGGCAAGACCAACAACCACCAAGACTTCAAGGACTTCCTCAAGGTGAGACGGAGCCTACTCACACCCCTGAGGACTTGACTGAAGGCTGGTGAGAAGGGGCCAGTATGGTCTCATCCTCCCTTTATCTGGCCTTTTCTTTGCTCCTTAACAGAAAATCGCCACTAACTACCGCTGTAAAGGAATGCCCCTGTCTAGCTTCCTCCTCAAACCCATGCAGAGAATCACCCGCTACCCACTACTCATCAAGAATGTGAGTCTTTTTGACCCAAACACACACACAAATGCCCACTCACGTAGGAGCATACATGTGCCATGGTCTGGGAGTCCTGTTAGACTCTCATTTGTTCATATGTGTGCGTGTCAGATCCTGGAGCACACTGCAGAGGCCCATGTGGACCGGGAGCCGCTGAGGGAGGCTCTGGAGCGAGCGGAGGAGCTGTGCTCTCAGGTCAACGAGGGCGTCAGGGAGAAGGAGAACTCAGACAGGCTGGAGTGGATCCAGTCTCACATCCAGTCTGACGGCCTCATAGAGGTACAGCATGTACCACACACACGTACAGTAGACATATCTCCAATAGAATGTTGCTACAGATTACCGATTCCAAAGATCTGTGTCTTTCTTTGTTCCACTTCCCGATTCATTTAAAAATAATCTCATTTCCTGGTCTGTCCTCGTCCCTCTCTCCAGCACCTGGTGTTCAACTCCCTGACCAACTGCCTGGGGCCTCGGAAGCTGCTGCACAGCGGGCGTCTCCACAAGACCAAGAGCAGCAGGGAGCTGTGGGCCTTCCTCTTCAACGACTTCCTGCTCCTCACGCACACCGCCAAGCAGTTCAGCTCCTCCTCTTCCTCCTCCGACAAGCTCTTCAGCCCCAAGTCCAGCATGCAGCTCAAGATGTACAAGACGGTGAGGACAGGGGAGAAACTGCTCAGGATGGGGGGGGGGGGGGTTATTTAGTTGCTTGTTGAAGATAATCTGGTGTTGGTCTAGAGCTCTAGGTTATTCCTAACTAGGAAGCTTTTTCTTCCGTCTGGATCTCCAGCCGTTGTTTCTGAACGAGGTTCTGGTGAAGATGCCATCGGACCCGTCCAGCGATGAACCGCTGTTCCACATCTCGCACATCGACCGCGTGTACACGCTCAAGACCGAGACCATCAATGAGCGGTAGACACACACGAAACACGGTTAAACATGCATATCGTCAAAAAAGCTTTTCAAAATGCAGTCACACTGGTACAATGAACATGCATACAAACTGTAGGCCCCAGCGTACATATACAGGATGTATTGGGCTGTATGATAACAGTACTCGTTTTTTAGGACAACGTGGGTCCAGAGGATCAAAGCTGCTTCAGAGCTTTTTATCGAGACTGAGAAGAAAAAGAGAGAAAAAGCATATCAGGGTGAGTTGCCTCGTTTCTGAGGTGTGTGTGTGTGACAGAGAGAAAGAGAGAGGCCCAGAGACTGACAGAAAGAGAGCATGCATGTATTTTATACCCATTGCAAGTGTCCTTATCCAGCTGATTCCACCTCTCCTCTCTCTCCCTCTCTCCCTCTCTCTCTCCAGCACGCTCTCTCAAGTCCAGTGGGATCGGCCGCTTGCTGGTGACCGTCACAGAGGCCCAGGAGCTCAAGGCCTGCAAGCCCAACGGTGAGAGCTTCTGTTCTGCACACCTACAAAGAATCTCTCCTCAATATAGCCTAGATGACCTATGGTGGTCTCTGAGGGATGCTACTGTACCGGTCATTTCTGCTGCCTGATATATGATCCCCCTCCCCCCAGGTAAGAGTAACCCGTACTGTGAGCTGACCATGGGGGCCCAGTGCTACACGTCCCGGCCGGTCAGCGACACCCTCAACCCCAAGTGGAACTTCAGCTGTCAGTTCTTCATCAAGGACCTGTACCAGGACGTCTTGTGCATCACTGTGTTTGAGAGAGACCAGTTTTCCCCTGATGGTTAGTGGAAATCATCTCACACACACTGGATTAAAGATGACAACATAACACTCACGCAAGCACGTTCACACACACACATAGCTCATATCTGGCTTCTTTACAGCTGATATATAGTCCACGTATAGTAGAACCAGCTGGGTCAGTGTGTGTCTCTCCACAGACTTCCTGGGCCGGACAGAGGTTCCCGTGGCGACCATAAAGAAGGATATGGAAAGTAAAGGTGCAGCAAACCGTCGTCTGCTGCTGCATGAAGTTCCCACAGGAGAGGTGTGGGTCAAACTAGACCTCCAACTCTACGAACAGACCAAATAGAGGACACTTACATCTGTCCAGCTCTACAAACACAACAAACAGTGATGCCATCCCAGTAATGTCATGAAAAGCTGGGGTCTTTTTTTATCTTCGACCAAGCAACTACTATGATGCTGTACATTATGCTTCAGTGAGAGAAACAGACTTTCCAAATGTACATGCAGGCTACAGGCCAAGGAAAATGTCCTTTTTAGTCAAATGCATTTTTAGTAATTTATCTGTTTTGGGGAATATTGAAAAATATTTTGATTCAGCTGTAATTAGTCCTGTCAGATAAGCCTTTCAGAGTTGATTTCTAGTTAATAGTCAGTAGTTAATAGTCTGGGGAAAACTTCTTAAATCTTTCAATTTATTTACCACATTTTACTTACAAGTTTTGCACAGCAGGCTATTGATACATATATTGGAAGATGCAAATATCTATTGTAAATTCCATTGCCAATATTTTTTACGGTTCATTGAAAATAGAGAACTATTGTTTCCTTAGTTCTTCTCAAACCTTATATCTGTAATGGTGTCATTGTTTCCCTAATGCACAAATGAAGGATGATAATATATGGTATTATAATATATCCAAAGAATATTTACTACAAAATAAACGTTGGTTTGTTTGTTTTAACCTGTTGCACAACACTGAAGGAATTTATTATGTCACATTATAACCACGAAACAGGAGAGACCTAGCTATGCTCCTTACAACCCTGGGAATCAACGGCTTCAATAAACTTTTTTTTAAATAATCCATTTACCATCTGTAGTCTCTGCCAGGAGCTGCTACCTTGAGGCTACAATTACTGCACATCAAACATGAATAAGCTCCCTTCTTTCACCAGTGACATACCAGAATGTGTTGTTCTCAAGATCTTTTAATTGGGAAGGTGACAGACAATTCTCCAGCTGGCTTCACTCTTGTGAGCATCAGGGCCCAGTCTGACTACATTACACACGTCCTCTCCTCTCTTCCTTCATGTATTTCCCAAAGAACAATCGTCTCTCTTTCTGCTTCCATCCTTCCTTAAACTCATTTTCATAACATTCAAAGGAGACTCCTTCCATGTTGTCACTGGAGAGGAGCTGGGGTGCCTGTAGAAGCCCATTAGCACGTAGCCTGATGGAGGTCATCCTCTGGACGACCAGCAGCCAGCCTGCAGACCTCTTCTATCCGGAGTGGCTGTGGCTGTGAGCTGGTATGGAGTCACGCTCGTCCTGGAAGGGATGGACATAATCTGGTGAGGTTGACAATGGCAGACGAACACATCTAGAAGGGTTCAGGGGATGCTGTGTTGGACTGTACGGCTGGACTGTTATAAATCAAAAGGCATTTCAATAGTTTCGATAGCAACTGTTTTCTTGAAATCAGTTGAAGTCTTCTGACATTGGACCATGTAGGAAAAGTCCCTGTATACATGGATGAGAACTACTGAGACTTACTGATTATATAACATCGTATATGGTACACAATATTAATTACTAGCAGGACGTTAAATCCATCAAGTTGCTGGAACTGTGTACAACGTGTGTTTTGTACCTGCTGAGCTTCCATAGCTCAGGGTCCACCTCCACTAGAGGAGCTCTAGAGGTGGAGCCTTGGTGAGTGGGGGAGGCCAGCAGGGGCAGGTCAGCTGACCTGGGGCACATTGCCGAGGTCCTGCCACTGGGGACAGTTTGGTGAGGTAGACTTTGCTTCAGGAGTTTTTCCACTTCTCTGCGTGTGTATAAATGACCTGAAAACAGACAAATGAATATGTTGAGATTGTGTTTAGTTCTAGAACCTCAAAACCATCATGCGTGTAATTTTATGTGTTATTTTGGTCACAATGAACAACCTGAGATAATATGGAGATGTCTGCTCTTTTCTAGCAAAGGTTACAGAGGGGATGTATTTATATATATATATCTCACCTGTTTGACAGCGAAGGAGTGCCCTCTTTTCCTCTACTCTCTCACGGGATTGGAAGAACAGTGGGTCCCTCAAGGCACGTGTAGTAACCTAAGGGAAGTTAACCTTAAACATGCATGTTTCACCACTTGCGGTATGGAATGCATGAAATATGTGAGGTGAAAAAGCAACAAAAAAAAAATATTACCTTGAAGAACTGAGGTTTGTTGATGTTTTGCAGGAGAGGGTTGTATTCCAGGGGGTCGTAGTCCTCTAGGGACACAAAGCCCTGAGGAACAGTCACAGTGGGGACAAGCGGTTCTAATGTTGGTTCAGTAGAGTGTCACAGAATTCTACCTTGGTCCATTGTGTGACATTGTGCCACCTTGTTCTTGATATCGTGTTTCATATCATATCAGTGATGTACTGTAGTGTGTCATATTGCATCTTTTATATTGTGCAGTAGTGGATGTGCTGTAGTGTCTCATATCATAGCGGTGATGTCGTGTCTTGTTGTATCTGTGACATTGTGCTACCTTGTTGTTGCAGTAGTTGATGTAGTGCATGAACATGCTGCGGATCCTGTCGGCCTCCTCGGACCAACAGTTGGTCACTCGGTCCTCCACGTTCCTCTGGATGGGCGTCCACACACGCTCAGTCCAGCGCCTGTGCAGAAGCTCTTTCTTACGGAGCGCCAAAACCTCCTGGTGGCTGAGGAAACGCTCCAGGTCCTGTAACGACACCACACACACACACACAGAATGTGGTGTTGGTGCAAAACGGCTCAGGGCATCAAACACAGACGTTCTGAACGGTATTGGCAGCAAATGTTTGCTGTCTATGTTCCAACTGTGTCTATCAGAGACTATGTTTAAATGAGGAATATGACATATGAAATATGAAAGCTGGATTTATTTTCCATATTGTGATATTACATTCTTCAGTATGTTTTGGACATGACAGTTCTACTTACCTTGATGAAGCCTTTCTCAGTATCCAGTAGGGGTTGAATGATTTTCCCTGTCTCCTGGTTTTCTGACTCTAATTTAGCCTGATTTGAGGATGGAATTTAGAAAGTATCAATCATGAAAACATGAGTGTTGGTTTGTGTGCAAAAACATTCCTCCACATTTCTGTGTATTCTAATACAAATGTCATGATCACAAAGTCTCCAACTCTGTGTTTATGGTGCAGTACCTGCAAGCGCCTGAAGGAGGAGTGAGACAGCCAATCCACACAGGGCCCTCTTGGTGACCTAGGAACCCAGGTCTGATTCTTTCTCCCCCCTTCTCTTCCACCCCCTCCTCCTCTTCCTCTACCCGGACTCGCATTCCTCGTCATGACACTCCGACAGTACGGGCTCCTCCTACTCTCTGGCACGGAGGCGGGGACATCTGCCCAAGCCACTGCAGTCACCTAGAACAACACAAACCAAACAACCTGCTTGTGCCTGTCGATAAATCATGTGTACCAAAGAATTCATGAACTACATTGGTTTTCTTTCCCGTCCGTCGAGTGTGAGAGCGCTAACTCAAACTTTTTCCCAGACCACAAGACAGAGGCGCTGAGTGGTCTGAGTGGAGCAGAGTGTCTCACAGCACAGCACACATACAGGTAGTGTCACTACTTAGTAACCTGAGCACCAACACTGATACAACACAGCCACACCTTGTGTTTGAAAGCCTAAACCTGTCTGATGCGGTCTTGCAATCAATGAAAGAGGATTCTGTTCATTCTTCTATGGATTACCCATTTTCTCCACATTCAGGCATGCCAAGCAACTGTTTTGACCGCTTCACAGATATGTCTGTCTGTCAGTCTGGTTTACATCTGTCATCTTATCTAATTGCCTACTCTGCCCCCCTGGCAGCCCCGGAGCCTTCAACACAGCCCACTCAGACATGACACCCTACAGGTGCAGAAGAAAAGCAAGGTAGCCATGCATGCAGAGGAGTGTTGTACCTCTGCCAAATCATCCACTGTAGTAGTCTTACTGGCTCTTTGTATAAAAGAGACTGGTGATCAATTATTTGTTGACTAAAGGTTAACTGTTTCACTCTCCCTATGTAGGGAGGAGATTGTGTGTGTGTGTGTGTGTGTGTATGTGTGTGTGTGTGTGTGTCAGATAGGAGAGCAAGTTTCCACTTAAATGTTTTTTTTTAAGTTCAGGACTTTAAAGTTCTTAATAAATGGGGGATTTATTTTTACATTTAGTGGAGTAAATGAAGAAGTCAGCAAACATCCCATTATATGTTGTTTCAATGTAGAGCGTTTAATGTGTCAAATGTAGTCAGAATTACAGAATTACTACTGACAGCTTACTTTCAGCCCAAATAACATGTTCTTACCCTAGGCTTGAGATTTAAAGGTGTGGGAGTGTGGATGGTGATCACACCACCTGCTGCTCTGTTCTTGTTCTTCAAGGGCATACCTGAAATTAACGCAAAAATGGCGATATAAGAATGAACTTGGCAAGAGTATCTCAATGTTTTAAAATACATCAAATATTTCCATAGCACACAAATAATGACACAGATACAGCAGGTATAATGAATAGTTGCTGAATCAGTACCCAATAATGTTTAGGCCAAATGTTATTTTTAAATAATTGATTGTTGGTGTATGGAGGGTTAGGGTTGGGGGGGGGGGGGTAATTGCTTGGAGTTGGTAATTAGGCTTTCCCTCCACCTGTTCACTTGAGAAGATACTGTAGGCCTAATTGAGATCAGGATATTGCATTGCACAAGAGGACTGAGGAGAACTAGTTAAATTCGAGTGCCAAGTAATGGAGTAATGGGAAATATGTTAGAACATTGCTGAACTTTGCGTGTTCGCATAGTTCATAACCACTAGGAAAACAACCACTTGCGGATAGTCTAAGTCAGTGGGCTATTTCAAAGAAAAATCAATAAAAAACTAAATTAAAAGCTGCCTTACCTCGTTCAAACCAAAGTCTAATTCCTAGACTGGACCCTTTGGGGAATGGACACTCGATAGGATTAATCCAGCAGCCCTGCCCGGGGAAAGAAGCACCTGCTCCGTGCCCGGTGTTCGTCTGCAGCTCCTGGTTGATTTCTAGTGTATCTTCCGTTGCCATGGTGATGGCTCACATGCGCGTGAGTTAGTAAAGTGTTTTGGAGCTCCATTGGTAATTTCGGATTTTTACGCACATCTCAAATGGACAGCGTGAATGGCTCTCTGAATGTATGCACCTGTAGCCTAATCCCACCAAAATTGACAGATGTAACGTCATCATGGAACATGGTGTTTTTCAAACCTACCATAAATTATAAACGATAGGTTAAGTAGTTCAAAACTGTGTGTTCTTGTCTATCAAGTTATTCGTATCAAATTGTGTTAGAGCCTCCGGGCTAAGTGCATTTTGGAATAGCCTATTGTTTAACAATCCCATTATTTGTAGTGAAGTTACGCCTATGCGCGCTTTTACTTTCGTTTACAGGGAAACAGAAGCCATCGACTTTACCTGATGATCGGTGACACCGTGATTTAAAATATAACACTGTAAGGACGTAAAATAAGAACGCCATGGCATGGGAAATTATCCTGGTTTTTATCATGTGCCTATATTTTATGGACGGTGAGAGAAAATTACTTGTTCAGTAACCTAATGCATAGCCTATTTCTTAAGACTATTTGTGTTTTACAATAATGGACATTTGACAGAAATTAAAGTAGCCTACAGGCTATTCACAGAAGTAATGCACAAAATAAATATAATGGCAAAATAAATTGTTACAAGCTATGATTATATAGCCTATCTAAGTTCACTGAAGCATAGGCCTACATTGCAAGCAAATAAAGCAGCTATTTGAAAATAAATATAGACAAAAAACAACCCTATCTTACCTATTTTCTCCAGGTTCTGCCGCCCGCGAGCTACGGCTCCTCCTCCAGGCGCTCAGCAAAACCGCATGCCACCTGTACCTGATTTTGTTAAAGCTTCGTAGGGTTACCTTACACCTTTTCAGGATGTGCGTGTGCTTTCATGATGTGCATTCTCAAACAACAACTTTTTTCATGTTGAATTTACTTGAGACTTTTTGTATCCAATGTCAGATGATCACTGACGTTTTGGGATTTGTTAACGGCCTCAGTGAAACTTTATGTTGCGCTTTGCTTTTGGGGCTGTGCATCATCGCCTCAATTCTCCGCTCGATTCAAAAGGCTGTCATCTGCAATACCAGGTACGGTCAGGTCTGGAAGAAGGAGGAGAGCAGAGCTAAAGAAGAAGAAAAGAAGCAGACTATACTGGTGCTTAAATATCTCTCCCTCTTTCACCAAGACCCCGCCACTTCTCTCCGACTCCAAGAAATAAAGGATTAATCGAGAACAAATGTGTTTTATTATCAAAGTAATAGGCGTGCCTATTGACAGTCACAACAACATTTTAAATCTAAATGGCTTCCTGAGTCCTGTCAATACTATTTGTCATTTTGTATTGTCATTTAGTAATTTAATGTAGGCGTTTTAAAAAACATGTTTTTGTAGCGTTTACATTTAAATAAGATATTACATTTTAATCTGAGAGTTTATTTTTTAGGGACCAGATGGCATTATGTTATTAACATTACATTAGGTCAATCTTCATATCACCAGCCTGTTTTACCATTTTTAGCTAATGTCAAAACATGAAGCATATAGAAACCACAAAAACTAGCACTGTATATGTAGGATCATTTTACCTTTGAAGCCCCATGTATAGTGCGTCAGTGGGCAAATCATGTGCACATTGAAATCCTGTTTAGTAGCAGAACCACTGGCTTACTGTACTTAAACCTAATGTTGTAGCTAAGCTGCGTAAAGGGGAAGAAGCCGTCACCGGAGATACAATTTGTGTTGCGGTGTCCACTAAAGAGAGAGTACTACATGGATTGGTGGACTTCGTTGGCAGCGAGTTTTGCCTTGCTCTGGCTTCTCTGTTTTATAGATGGTAAGAGAACATGGTTAGCTGAGATTTGGAACCTTTCATCACCAAAGGAACGGTGCACTCTTCCACTTGATTGCGGTATGATTGCTTTAATCAATTTATCTGAATTGTAGCCGACACGACTATGTAGACATGTCTAAGAAATCTAAAATAAGGGATGTTAGGTGGTTGAGAGATGCTCAATTATGCGTCCCAACTTCTATTTATATCCTACTCAGTCAACGATTAAAACCATTGCCAAATGATTCCCAGTTTATAGGGACCTGGAAGCGCGTCATGATGTCAATTTATTATTTATACACCATCTCACCTCTCTCATTACGTCCACAGGGTAGGCCTAATTGACAGTGACGCAACCTTTTGCCAAGGGTTAAATGATCGACTGGTTCAAAATCAACTGGAGTATGAACATTAATAACTTTTGCAGCATGCACAGATCTCTGGATACCATATACTGTAGCCTTGAGGCGCATGTTTGATGTAGGCTGACAATCCATGTCTTGCTTCGCTTGAAATATGCCTCTCGCCTGACTTTTCACTGCTGTATGAGCTTAATTAATGTTGTAAGTAAAGGTAGCCGTAATTAAGCCAAAGAGTTTTAAATAAGACTCTAGCTAACCCGGTTATCTTCTTATCTCCAGGCAACGCCATTCTCGAGCTACGGCTACTCTTCCACGCGCTCACCAAAGCGGCTTGTCACATGTACCTTGCATTGCTCCCGCTGCGCCGCGCAGGCCTGCACCTGGTCAAGTCTGTGAAGCACTTTGTCGACCCGGAAACGAGTCCCACCAAGAAAGGCTCGCTGCACTTCCTCGAAGGTCTGTGTGTTGTGTTCGAAACCATTCCTGACCTTCTTGGAGTTGTCCTTGGCCTGTGCGCCGCGCTCTGTCACGGGCTGCAGGGCACTATTTTCCTTCTGGCCTCCACTCTGCGCGCCATACAGGTCAACCTGTTTGCTCAAGTAAACGGTGAGAAAGACCGATGGGAGAAGGAACGGAACCGAGCGAAGGAGGAGGAAAAAAGGCAAAACCAAAAAGTGGTGGAATATATGACCGTCTTTTGTCAAGACCCTGTCACTTCCCTCCGACTTAAGGTTGACGTGAATAGATAGGTCTGCCTGATTATATGTTGCAAAGATGCATCATTCAATTTGCCTATATGTAAACGTGTGTTGTATAAAACCACTGGAAGTTACTTTGACAAGAAGTTGACATTCAACTGTTAAGCTTTTATTTAACTCAGGGATATGCGGGCAAAACAAAACTACAGAACAGTTGAACATGAATTGGTTATTGAGGGTCACAGTGGTCTCTCCTGATTCCTTATGGAAATTGTTTGGTGGAAATTCAGAAGCCCTGTCAGGGCATCAGCTTGAGATGTATAAAAAATGAATTTACATTTATTCCAATTTAAATGTAATTTCTCTTTGATTGTGATGCTGTATGCTGCTTGTATGTCATTATGGAGACCTGTAATTATATTATGGACTGCCCATAAAAAGAAAATACATGAGAGCTTGTATTGCATCAGTGATTAGACTACCTCCAATTGTCCTAAGACCCTAAAGTACCCTATACTTAACTTTATTAATTGCACTTAAGCCACTAGCTAGCATTTCATACTATTTGAGACTGTTTAAGGCTCAACTCATGGTCAATCAATCATTCCCTGCCTTCTTACCCACCTACCTCCCTCCATTAAATTAGAATGCCTATCAGTTAGAATATAACAACTGAATATGACCCTTAGTGGAGGGAGCCCAATTTAGGAATGAAATCCAGCCTATGTCTCGATGGCAATATACATGTTTCACATTCAGACAGAGGTAGTTTGTCTGAGAGCTCCAAGTTTCTAGCCCATGTATAGGAGGAGCCATAGATGGACACATGAGGATTACAAGTGTCTACCATGGAGACTAAAGTCTTGCATCTGGTGCAGCAATCAGATGCCTCTGTGGTGGGATTCTTCCAGCTGCGAGAGGAAACATAAAAATACATTTCAAGCTCAAAATGAACCAATTTAACTTGAATTCATTCATAATAGGAATATTTCCAAAACATCTTAATCAGTTTCGTATAAGGGAACTGTCTTACTCATTATAGCTCCTATTTTTGTGATGGCTGCTTTTTTGGCCTGGAACTCACTCGGTACTCCTCTGAAAGAAAGAAACCAAAGAATAGTTGGTTACAATGATTAAAAAGCACTTTAAAAAGTTAAAATGAAAGGCAAGTAAGGTAAAGTTGTACTTACACTCTTGACTTTGTCACAGCATCCAGTCTTAGCAGTGCAGATACAACATTTTTCTGGGTGTCAGATGAAAGTGCTTCATAGGAGTTCAGCTCACCTGTGAAGCACAAGGACCTTAAAAGGAATGAAAGACTACAATAATATGATGCAACACACAACACCTTCAGATACTGAAATTTACCAGACAGGATGAGCTGTGAGGCCAGGGTGCGTACTGCAGGAACCAGCTGCTTCTCTGTGAACACCTGAACCCCCTCCTCACACAGGTGACTGAACACCACCTGACCAAAACAGTTACAGAGACACAGACCATGACCACACACCGGACGTCACTTGTTACACACATATGTTCACTATATATTTTTTCATTTCCCTTTTTCTTGTTCTTTTTTCTATTTTAAGCATATTTGTTAGCAGTTGATAGTATATTTTCATTTTTTAAGCCTTTTCATTTTTCAAGGATGTTAGCAGATGGCTTACAAATCAAATATAGTAGGAATTACACAAGTCATTTTGAACTTGGGTGAACTGTTCCTTGAATCCGGCTCACATACCTGATAGGCATCTATGAAGGGCTGTAGCAGCGCTCGCAGGAAGGCAGTTGTGGTCTGCCCCTCCTCAGTCTCTTTCACTTCCTGATCACTGACATGAACAGCACCACACTTCCTTAGTAAGTGACACGACTCCTCAAAGTCCTGAAAGGTAAACACAGACAACAGATTAAAATCATATGCAGCAACTGAATCTTCCCATATAAAGTATTTCCTATATATACTATACATACAACATCCTGTTCTATTATTTTATGTTAGCTTTATATTATTCTCTGGATCAGGTACAATGTTTGGGTAAGATAGTTAGTTGCTAGTTGTAACCATACTTGAGAGGTCTTGCCAGGGACAAAGATAAATTCGTTGGAGAACACATCCTGCAGGAAGCTAAAGAAGTTGAAGATGTCCTCTGGAAACAAAATAAAGACATGATGAGACCGGGATGAATCCTGCTTGTGTGTATTTCTGTGTGTGTAGTAGTAATGGTTCCTCACCTCTGCGTGTGCTTTGTGCAGTGTGTATGGCCACAGCAAGCATAGCTGGACGTACAAAAACATGCATCGCCTGGTTCCTATAGAGAGCCACCATAAGAACAGGCCCCGCCCTCCTGATCACACCCTCCGCTGGGCTGATGGGCTGGTTCCCTACAGGCCACTCCTCCTCCACCAGGTGGACTCGCCCACCTTCACAGCGAACCACAGAGCTATGCAGGGCCATGCTAGATGACATCACATCAGAGTCCGAAATTTGCTCTGGAGAGGAAGAAAAACACAAGACTCGAGGCCATGAGTGTCTTAAGTTGTATCTGTGTGTTTGTGACAGTTCCTCAAGGTCCCTCTCAGGTGAGCTAGCTTACAGATGGTACACTTGTGTCAAGTGTACCATCTGTACCAGATTTATCTTATCTCTATGATAAGCTTAATCAGGTCAAAGTGACCAGAGAATGTTCAGTTCTGACCTATAACACACTAGACTGTTGGTACAGTGGTTCCATTGCTACAGTGGTTCCATTGCCCCATCCCCCCCTCTCCCCAAACACAAAATACTAAAATATGTTTGACTGTTGTCTTTTCAGACAAATAATAGTGTGAGAAAGAATCAATCCATAGAGCCTCCTACCAGGCCAGTGCAAGCGGGCCCCGAAGCCCAGAGCCAGGTCCCTGAGCCAGAGGGTCTTTTGTGTCAGGAGATCCCAGGTCAGGCTTCCCTCCTGGGCCGCTGGGAGGCTCTGAAGCAGCAGGCAGGCCATGAGAGACCAGGGGCTAAGCACCATCCCCTCCTCCTGGACACACACCACCAGGTGGGCCAGCCAGCTCACACAGGCCTGGGTCTTTGGGTTCGGCCTCTGGGGAAGGTCTCTGTGGAAAGGGGGGGAGAGAGGAGTGGGGAAAAGAGAGATTAATAATGGTAAGAAGCTACGAGTGTACAAAGTTGTCGGAGAAGAACATTATTACTACATGACCATCACTGCTGTGCGGACTCGTGAATACAACTGATGTTCAGTACAAAGGCTCAGGCCATAACATTTAATCAAGAGACATCTCCATAAAAACCTTCAACTGCATTCATAGCAGGCGTGTGTGTGTTCTCTGTACCTGGGGATGAGGTTGTACTGGCAGCGGTTGATTTTGCCCTGAGATAGCTGTCGTACCGACAGAGGGTGTCCAAAGTACACATGCATACTGCCATAGTCCTCGTCCAGAACCTTTCTGGCTTTAAACAGGCCCTGGAGAGAGAGTGAGACAGAGAGAGTGAGACAGAGAGGGTGAGACAGAGAGGGTGAGACAGAGAGAGTGAGACAGAGAGAGTGAGACAGAGAGGGTGAGACAGAGAGGGTGAGACAGAGAGGGTGAGACAGAGAGAGTGAGACAGAGAGAGTGAGACATAGGGAGTGAGACAGAGAGAGTGAGACAGAGAGAGTGGGGGGGGGGGTAAAGAAGGGGAAGGGGGGCAGAAAGAGAAAAAAGGGGGGGAAGGAGGAAAAGAGATGTGTGTTGAGGTTGAGTAGCTTGAGTTTCTGTTGAGAGAAATATGGATATGTTGTAGACATGCAGACTTGTACCGTGGTGGTCTCTTTAGGTTTGGGTATCCCCAGCAATTCATGAGCTAAGAGGGATTCCTCCAGTACCCTGTCATAGCTAATACTGATGGGTATCAGATTGATGTCATACACCTCCGCTTTAAAAAAGGGCTCCAATACCATGTGCATCATACCTGCACACACACACATAAGAGAACCATTAGGTCATTAGCATCTCAGTAGTTGTTGGTCTGAATATCTGAACAACATCACCAAGCTAGACTCACCAAGCTTTGGTGTTAGAGACTTCAGAGTGCGACTTCTGAGACCTTCCACGTAGAACTCCACAGGAGCATATCCTTTCTATGGACACAATGCACCATTTACCGTAACACAACCCAGCTAAGTGACGAGTCGCTATAAACGTCGCTTTTGCATGAATTCATGTTGCTTCTGTTGCCAATCAGCACACATAGAGTTCGAATGTGGTGAGGTCAGCGTGTCCATAGCCACTCTTACCCTGACGATGGTTTTGACGTACTCAGAGAGCACGGCCCAGTACAGCTTGTCTGAGCCAATAGCACGACGGATGAAGAAGGCTCCGCAGCGACGCAGGATCTCCCCAATCATCTTCATCCCCATCAGAGCTAGAGGAGGGGGCGGACGAGAGGACGGATGGTTAGACAGACAAACCGACAGCTACGAAGCAAGATAGACTGACAGAATGTAAATGACATTAACTTGTTATAAAAAAGTAATACCTCTTGTTTAAAGAAAGATATGCCCATTAAGAAAACCTTAACATAATTGTCAACTTATTGCACATACAGAACTTAAAAACATTTGGACAATCGCATCTATAGACAATCATTTTATATGATCAGAAACAGACAAATCCGTTAGACGTTCTATAAAACTGTAATAGATACTTGCGAATTCCTGCAGCAATTACGGGGATCGGGAGGTCATAGGTGAACAGAATGTAAGACAGAACCAGGAAGTCTACGTAGCTCCTGTGATTGGGCATCAGGATTACTGGAGACTCTTGAATGGCTTGTTGAAGCTGAGGGGGTGGGAAAAATAAGCAAGATGAATTGTCTGAACTACCGTAGTGGTATTATGGAAGTAACACAGCACTAAACGCCTTGTTTACTTCCTCCTTTACAGTCCATGTTGACGGAACTGTACATCTACAACATTTACAGTTTAAACAGGCCATAACCTGTTAAGTAAATAGACTGGTAATGTTTTCATTAAAAAACCCAGACGAGTCTGTCCTATCAGATGTTCAGAGTACAGGAAAAGTATCTGGATTTGGGCAGTGCTGTAGGCTATATTACAGTGGTAGATTCAGACTCCATACTGACCCTGTTGAGGCCTTCCTGGTTGACATGGATGCTGCTGAAAAGCCTCTTGAAGATTTTAGTGAAGATGAACCCCACCAGTCTGATGAAGCCTAGTTGTAAGTTATGAGACATCTCCTCCAGTATCCCAGAAGCCTCCTCTCTCACTACCTCCAATGTTTTCCCACTCTCCATGGCAACCTATGGAGAGATCCAGAATGAGGTTATTCGTCCAGGTTGTTGTTGTTGTCACAGGGTCAAACCTTCATCCTTGACCTTCTATTCCTAATCAATACTGAACAGCTTTTGGTTTCATGCACACATGGACACACACCTCTTTAATGACATAGCTCATGTACTGTGATTCAAGCACAGTTCTGTTGAGGTCCTTCACGGAGCATGGCGGAACTCCCCTGTAGAGTTGGGGGTTAAAGGTCCTGAAGGCATGGCCTAGGTCACTGCTCCTTCTTCTCTCTTCCAGAATGTCCATAAACTCCTCCACCTCCAGGTCCCGCCTTTTCTGCTCAGACAACAGACAAGAGAATGACTAGGCTCTGAACTTTCCGTTTAATGTGAAAATGAAACTAAACGTGACAGTTACAAGATATATCATATTCCATCTATTGTATTCTCTCCTAATGAAACATATTATTTTGCAGCCAGATTATTAACTATAGGCTGCGGTCAGTCAAGACTGGCAGGTGCACAGACTTGTTATTTGGACGTTGTCTACAGCCTATGTGTGGCTCGTTCACTCTAAGACTGCGGGGCCCTGGTCTGTGGAGTTAACAGTCGAGTTGTAGCCTATGGATAAGACATTTTACAACATTGTCCTTGCAAAGACAAGCCTGGTAACCCTCGAATATCACATAAGTCTAATGTGAAAATAAGTAAACTGAAGTTAGACTACAAAATTATAGCAATGAAAAACTATCACGTAGGCTATATGCAGCCAAAACGTCTACAACAATAGCGACTATTTCAGCACTATGAGTAGCGCTTAACCAGCAAAAAGGCACTAGAGCAGGCACACCAGAAAACTACAAAAACCTATTTACGTACGTATACCAGGTTTTCCATTGTTCACTGGGGGTTTAGTTTAGCAGGTTCTTGTCCTGTCCCATTATAGCGATGTTTACTTTGCTCGAAGATCGCGCAACCTAGAGAGTCTCCTCAATAGACCCCGGGGCTAAAGCCAATGGGTTCGCTGGATTTCGGGAACTCCTCCTGCGACAGTCACGTTTCCCCAACCACCCATAATCCTTGAATGAATGCTTTCGAGTAGTTGTGTCCCGTTATCCGACATTTACCATTTACAAAAGACAATCGTATAAAACTGAAGACACCACATTGAAAGAAGGAACAGTTTCCAATCTTTGAGTCAAGATGGATGCTGAGACTTGTATACCCTGCATTATTTTGTTTATGGAAGCAGGTGCATTAACTGCTTTAAAGCAGTTAATGCACCTCAAGGGCAAGACTACTGCAGTAAATTTACTGCAGTAGTCTTGCCCTTGAGTATTTTGTTAGCACTGAACAGTGGTTTCCCCCTTGACTCGTGGCCCATCACAGACCTGCCCTGAAATGCACCCACCATGTAAATTGTGTATATCCCAGCATCAAATTATTCTTATTCTCATCTATTCTGCGCCCTGCGAGGGGGTGCTTTTCACCGGGACAAACTGTAGAGCTAATGCCAATGCTGCTGTTCAGGTGCCGAAGTGTAGGCTACTTAGTGGAAATGCAACATATTGCAGTCCTACAATTACTAGATTGAACCATAGGCCTACTGTAGTATATTTTCATTGAATTTTATTGCAATTTCAAGTGTGAATAAATTCTTTCGTATCCGACATTAATATACTGTATAATCATAAATGAAAAGGTGAAACAATAGTAATCTTTTACTGAAAGAATAACGTTATGAATCTGCCGTCTTTTTCTAACATGCGTGGGGGCCCACTTTCAATAATCGGCTGAAGTGCTTTTCAAAGAGAACTATTGTTGCCCTGTTGGTATTAGGAACATTTTTCTCTCAACCTTGCTCAAGAAAGTCCACCTCCTTCAAAATTGTATAGTCTGTTCTACCCATAGACCTTTAACTATTTCAACGGATTAAGGTCGAATTCCTTGATTTAACCTCTTTCCTCTAATAAGGATATTATTTAGGAAACCCAAATCTGTTTGTATCTGAAGGGTGACACACTACATATAATTGCAGTATTTGTTGAAACTACTTTTTTTTTTGGTAGCTGCCTTTTTCAGTGGTAGCCTATACCGTAAGCACACGTAGAAATATGTCAGCATAAGGTCAAGTAGCATTATTTAGATATAGAGATAGGATACAAATTAATTTATAGTAGTGCACATCATTATCAGACGTAAAGGAGTAAACATTTACTACATTAGTGGATGATACTGGTGATTGATACAAAATAAATAGAATACTATTATAATGCACTTACTGTATAAAAATATAACGGCTATAGCCAGCGTACAACACAAACAATAAATTACAATTTACTATCAAGCAATTCAATATACTATTATCAAATTCACACAACTCTGCACACACAAACAATTATCCTATGAAAAAAACACACACTTAAATCAAAATGTAATTTACTTTGCAGGCAGGTAACACAGGTAAGCGTGAAAGATGTGCTTTGTTATTCTGCTCCCTATGCAGTGGCTTGTGGAAGGCCTATTTCTTCAGAAATTAGTATGGTGATAATGCAAATACATATTACATAAAAAATCTGATCCAAATAGATATCATGCTCTTGAAGAAGAACGTCTTTAAAGATTGAGTGCAGAAAAGCGTATATATTCTGTACATCTACTGTATTGATTGTTGTTAGCGATGAGATAACAAGTTCTAATGTGCTAATGTAACAGCCTGTGGTAGATACATAGCTATAAAAATGATTGAATAATTACATTTGAAATCCAGTTGACATCAATCTATTGAGAAGCATTTCTACCTGCTATAATGATGATTTGGCACAGAATTATGGTCTGCTGAGTCAACAATTGCATACACTTTACAGAATAATAATGCGTACACATACTATTTACAATATAAATACTACAGTTCAATGCATATGTGTCATTGAATGCTGCATTGCATTGTATTAAATACTCTCAGTCATTCCTTCAAGTGAGGGGCAAATCAGAGAAAACAACACAAACATAAATTAAGTTCAAATGACCTTTCATATTCCTATGCATTGAGCCTTCGTAAGGCTTTACAAACATGATGAGGCCCCATCCAGCCAACATCAATCTAACGTTCTAAAGTGCTCTCATGTATGGTGTGCATGTGTGCGTGACAGAGATTCTACAGAATATCCAGCTGTCGTGTTCTGTGTTGGATGACATCTCAACACGTATCTAGACGTCAGTCACATAGCAGAACCAACACCTGAATGTACTGTATCAAAGGTGGTTTGGATTTACCTCAGAGGTTGTCCTCATGGAAAGGATCCATTTGTAGGACTTTGTAGTAGGCAATGAAAACCAACCCCAGTAACAACAATTGACAGCAATTGCACAACTATTTGACCCATCCACAATAACTTTGACCATGTTTTCCATCAGAATGTTCCCCCTTCAGCTGGGGTAGAGCGATCCCAGACCTGTGTCTGGGATGACACTGCTAGGAGCTGCTCAGTGCTGCTGACATTCCACTGCTGCCGTCCTGTGGAGGTTCTGGTGAGGGTGCAGTTGTGTGGGCGTCCACCAGGGGGAGCTGTTCCCTCCAGTAGTTGAAGTGGCTGTAGGTGTCGGAGCAGGGGAAGTCCGAGGTGCTGCCGCGCGTCAACAGCGGGAACACATGGTCCACCACCTCGCCCAGACGCACGTACCTGAGGAGAGGTCAACAGAGCAGACAGAGAACGAAGGGGAGAAGTCGTGAAGCTGTCCGACAATGAAACGATCCACCAAACACAGACATATTGCCCAGTGACTTTGCACGGCGTCTGCAGAGTGCTGTCCAACATACGATGAGATGTTGGTCTTGGCATGCTCCTGAACCAGCTCTCCTTTGGGGTTCACAGTGAAGATCCTGTTCAGAGGGACTCCTACCTCCTTATACGAGTACACGTCCTACATGTACACACACCATTAGGAGAGCTTCAGGACCACAAGGTTATACATTGTGACTGCAGGCTACATGAAACTGACAGTGAATTCAACAAAATGAAAAGGCATATCAGACAAATAGGCCTTAACCCTGATTGACCTCCCCCACCTTTAAGCCTACACACCTGTGTTGTTTTAACAATGTTGATGCACCTGTGTATTTGTGTGTGTGTGTGATGGGAGTGCGATGCTGTACTCACAGTGGGCCTGTTTCCGAAGGCAGCGTAGAAGGGTTCAGTGTTTGGGTAAAACAGGTTCTTGATGTCCGTCAGACACTCCACCTTGAACTTTTCGGGCTTCTTCTCAATCACCTCCCTGTCCCCAACACACACACACACACACAACCCACATACTGACGTTACCATCCTATCACACTGTCAAAGAAACACTTGTGTGTCCTGACAACATTTTGGAGTGGTGTAGATGTGTGTTCCTCACCTGTGCAGAGCAGATAGCAGGCTGCTGGGGCTGAGCATCACAGGGCCCATGGGCAGCATGGTTCCTCTCTCGTTGACCCAGTGCAGGTAGCCCCGGGTCATGTCTGCCATGCCTATAGCCCTCGCTGAACAGTACAGGAACTTGTAGCCATTCCTGAGGGAGGGGGGGAGAAGAAAAGAGAGACGTTAACAGAGAGAGAGAGTGAAAGAGAGACTTTTTAAACCAATAGGTCATGTGGTCTTGTTCTACTCGTATATGGTGAAACATCGATCAACATGAACACAAAACCCTCTCTGACGTTCATCCCCATGTCTCTTTTCTGGAGCGCAATGTGGGGATGTGTCCTACGGCGATCTGGCGATGCGCCCTACTCACTGGCTGACTTTGTGGTACAGGTGTGCGATGCCCTGGTGTGTCCAGTCCTTCCCCAGAGTGGGCAGAATGTGGCCCAGGGTGTCAGACCTGAGACAAGAGAGGACAGAAGGGCATGTGAGTGTCAAAATAGGTCAAAAGAACACACACACACACATGCATGCGCGCCCACACACACCTGGTGATGGTGCCGTCGATGTCAGAGATGACGATCCTGTCGTCCCAGCTCCACAGGTAGATGGTGCCCTGGCATCGGCAGGTGCCCTGGTACTGGGTGGTCACACTGAACACCACGTCGTTAGGACCGTCCTTCAGCTGGAGGGACACCTGACCACCGAGGACAGGAGAGGAGAGGGAAGGAAGGGTGATGGAGGACAAGACCAAGACAAGGTTCATCTCAGATCCAGCGTGTTTCCCGTGTGTTTCTGCAAACATCTCATTCATAACAAATGGGTGTACTTAGTCAACTGCTATGATCAGGTACATTATTCGCTTATTGTTTGTGGATCGTATCCTTCCAAACGGATCTTTTATACATCCATGTCAATATTTGGGTGTGTAGCTTTAAATCTCGGTAGGGGGCAGGGCCTCACCAACTGCTCTGAGGTGAGACGGAGTGTCTTCTTATAGGACACACCCCCCAGGGTGAGCGGAGGCTCGGACTGAAGGGGGGGATGAATCTGCTTGGCTGCTTGGTGCTCCTCGTCACTAGAAGAAGTCTCATCCTTCCGCCTGGAGACAGACAGGACATGTCCAACTGTCAGCTGCTTCCTCGACAAAGCACCCGGGTCCCAGGGGGGCTCTCAATAGTCTATAGTGGCTCCCTTCACTTATACAACTGAGAGTCATCTACTTACAATGACTTAAGATGCATCTCAATAATCTTCCTCCTTTTATCTCCCTTCCTTTGTTCTCTATCTATCTAAGGCTGGGCAGCTGGAGGCACCTCCACAGCACTAAGACCCCCTTCCCGTGCTCAGGGAAAGGAGCAGACTGTACACTATTGAGATGCACCCATTCAGCTTGGCTACGAAATGAGGAAGTGAATTGCATGAGATGATTCCTCTCGAACCTGTTGATGGCGCCCATGCTCCCAGATTCTTCAGCGCTCTCACAGGCCTCGTGCTCCGAGATGGAGACCTACAGAGACAGAAAACACAACAGCCAATCAGGCAGGTGTGTTGGGTTGTGATGTCGTCACGCTATTGTGAGTAGGAAGCCTGGCAGGCAGTGATGCAGTGGTCCTACCTACCGACTTGGCACTATTGTTCCTTCTGCGCCAGGAGAACCACCAGGGGCCTCCTTTCTTGGGCATTTTCTCTTTCATGATGTTCTCCACCGTGGCCTGGCGGGCACCACACACACAAACCCAAACAACAACAACAAAAACAAACTTAACAACCAAAAGAAATAACAGACGAAACTGCAATGAGGACCTGTAATTGGTGAGGTGGAAAAACGAGTGCAGGTGAAGAGGTAAACTAAGAGAGGGAGGGACTGTAAAGCAGAGAGAGAACGAAAGAGAGAGAGAGAGTGACAGAAAAGTGGGGGAGGGGGGAGTGTAAGAGAAAGCAAGGGAGAAGAGTCAGGGGGGAGGGAGATAGAGATAGATAGAGAAAGGAAGGGAGAAAAGAGAGGGAGAGAGAGAGAGATAGAGAGCGAAACTGCTGACGTACAGGGCTGTAACCAAACACACCACTCAGACAGCACAGCAGGAACTCCAGGGCTGAGTACACATAACTAAAGCAAGAGTGCTGTAGTATGGAGGGATGGCAGGGAGGACACATTGTTTAACAAACAAAGAAATGAAGAGGAAAACCCAGAGGAGAGAAGAGAAGGGAAGAGGCAGGTTAACTAGGGTGCTCTGGACCTATTGGTCCAAGTGAAACCATTTTTCTGGGGGATTCAAAACATGGAATATGCTATAAGTCAGGATCATTCACATCTATAAACACGTAGGAACATGACAGAGACACAATATCACAAAGTAAAACTGACAAAAGAAAGGTGCCCAAGAACTACATCACAGTGCCATGCAATGACACAGTTAGCCAAGAGAGGGAGCAGCAACCATGCAGACATGAAAACTGCTCCAGACACATGACACTGAAACTGAGTATGTGCGTGTGTGTTCAGCACATGCATTTATATGTGACAACATGTTATTTCCATACCTTGGGCAGGGGCTTCTGAAAGGCTTGCATGGCCAGCATCACAGGAGCTGCAGTGCTCCAGTTGTAATACCTTAAGAGAAGAACATCATCTATATATAATCAGATTGATGATCAAATGAGTGTGTTCCTCATTCAGAGCCTGTTTGAGTACACAGTGAAGGATGGAAGGTAATATCTCACTTGGAGCCAATCTTCACTACCAGGTTAGGGTCGTCTATGATTGAGGGGTTCTCTGCAAACTGTTGATAGGAGATAGCCTTTTCCTGGAACTGTTCTGTGTAGACACACACACACACACACACAGTGTGTGAGCTCCCTCCAAGCTGTTTCAATCACTGATTCTTCACACACTCGTGATGAGAAATCTACAAATAGCTCAGACTTAAAATAGCTCTGTAAGACTGTCTGATACAGACTTAAGCAAAACAGATCAATCAATCTTGAGCACACCTAATATACCGTTTTTAGAGCTGGTAGCAAACCTGGAGCAGTGTTATATGGATACACTGTAAACTGCAGAATCCCCAGGGTCTCCCAGGAGGACTGACCTTTGCTAATCTCTCTGTTGTCGGTGAGATCCTCCACACAGGGAGATGGCGATAGAGGGCAGGTCCCCCATGTGGTCGGAGTAGCTGTCCACTCCGCTGTCCCCGCCCGAGCTGACGGACTGGGGGGACAGGCTGGCACTGCGGGGGCCGTGCTCGGAACACGACCTCACCACACCTCCACTATCACTGGGGTAGGGGGAATGAAGGGGTGAGAGGGTTAGACTGCTTGCTTGTACAAGTGTGCGCATGTGTGTGTGTGTGTGTGTGTGTGTGTGTGTGTGTGAACACACCTTTTGGGGAAATAGAGAGCTGCTACCTCAGGCTCCAGATCTGTGATGTCATCAAGGTAGATCCCGTCTGAACCAAGATGGTGGCTTCTTTTATCTGGGAAAAACAGTCACTTAGAGTTAATATATTTAAAAATATATTAGCTAATAGTTTGTGAATTGGCAAGTTCAATTCATCATCTACCTTTCCTCTTTGACGGTGAATCAGTCTTGCTTAGGGGGCGTAACCCATTATCTTCCATCTCTGACATCATACGAGCTGCTGCTGCTCCCATTGGCTCTACATCTGCATCAATCATCTCTGACTCTGCTCCCATTGGCTGTGTGTCTACCCTCAATGGTCCCGTACCCGCCCCCACAGTGACCACCGTTGTGTCACTAGTTCTTGTCTCTGGGATGTGGAGACGAAGAGACGCCATTCCCGATGTTCCGGAACAGTCTTTGTGGTGTTCCAATCGTGTGTTGTCAGAAATAACCCGGAAGTGGGTGCTTTCAGACACTCGGATGGATACCGGACACCCTGAATGTGGCTCCGAACTTGTCCGACAGGAAGGATGGCTGGGGACGAAGAGAGAGAGAGAGAGAGAGAGAGAGAGAGAGAGAGAGAGAGAGAGAGAGAGAGAGAGAGAGAGAGAGAGAGAGAGAGAGAGAGAGAGAGACATACATGGGAAACCCATTTACTACTTCACATTAAAGACTTGTGGCCATTGGAATTGTGTTTTACTGTGTGTTTATTGTTACTTTGTTACATGGCAGATGATTATTGGACAGATTGCTCCAGTTACCGTGGCAGCCTGTGGAAGCTCCCCCCAGGCCCAGAGCATAGCTGGGTTCTGATTAGCTGAGTTGGAGGGCTTGGTCATCAACTCTGAGTCGCTCTTAGGGGAGGTGGGGCGAGAGTTGTTAGGGCTGATATAAGAAAGAGAGAGCAAGAGAGAGAAAGAGAGAGAAAAGTTGTTTAGTCGTTTGAAAGACGTATTGACATCCTGTCACACAGATGTGTGTACTGTAAGACTGAGCTGTCAGCTGATGATGTGTGTGTGTGTGTGTGTGTGTGTGTGTGTGTGTGTGTGTGTGTGTGTGTGTGTGTGTGTGTGTACCTCTGTCTTGGTGTCCAGTCACCGTCAGAACGGGCGTACACACCACTCTGTTTGAAGGAGCCACTGGTCGGACCTTCCACACCTTCCCTGAAAACATCTCGCGTAGACGCCCTGAAACAAAACACAACATGTCAGCCCACACACACACACGCACACACACATAGTTAGTGATAAGCATAGCTGCTGGCCATGTGCAGTATTGCACAAGAATGCTGGCATTTGCCCTCTCACAAAAAGTCAGGTGTCATACTGAGAACTCGGCCAGAGTTGAGTCTCACACAAAGCAACAACAGCAACTCAGTCCTAGGGTCAGTGCTTCCAGGCCCCCGCCCCCATTCCCCTTCACACTCAGCTCACTGACCGCACACTGAGCTTGATGAAAACCCTCCCAGGGTAAACCTACACTGCATATCACTGGTCACACGTGCACATATACTGACACACACTCTCCTACTGGCTGTATTAGTTCAGGGTTAAACCAGCACTACTAACATGACACCATGCATCATGCTGATGTCACTGTTTCCAGGCAGTTGTATGTCTCTGATTAGTCTGCGTGTGCGTATTCTCTCTTCCTCCATCTCTCTCTCTCTCTCTCTTTCTTTTTTCATCTCTGCCATTCTGTCTTTTTTCCACTTTAATCCTATTTTCCACATTTCCATCTCGCTGTGCCCTCTCCATCATTCTCATGAAACTGTCCATTCTCCTCCATTTTTCTCTCTGTTTCTAGTTTAATCTGTTTTGTCATGTGAGGCCAGGCACAAAAAAAGAAAAATCTACGTCCGTTTCCCAACCCTTCCTTCCTTCTTCATCCTCGTCCTCCTTCCTTCCATTCTCAGACCCCTTCCGTCCCTCTACCCACCGCCTCTCTCACCTGCTGCTCTCCTTCCCTTCGTCTGAGCTCATCTCGATGGCAAACATGTCTTCATCCGCGTAGTACTCCCCGCTCTCCTCCTTCCTCACGCTGTCCCCCCGAGCTTTCCTCCTCCTCTTCCTCCTCTTCTTCACGGCACCACCGTTGTCCCCGGGGCTGCCGGTGCTCATCAGTGCTGCACCCTCAGATAAGATGGGGGAAGTGGCCAGGTAGGAGGGGACCACTTCCTGTTTGCCGGCCAACAGGAAGCAGGAAATGAAAGCAGACAGCGAAAGAGAGAGATAGAGAGAGATGGAGAGAGAAAGAGAAGGGGGAGAGAGACAGAAAGTGAGAGAGCAGGAGCACCGTAGGATGTTTAGGGCTGTTCAGATGCTGATTATTACCAAACTCAAAAGACTCACTGGAATTACCATTTTTCACATTGCACTACACACACACAATTGCGATATGTAATCTAATTGCTATAAGTAGATACCTGGATCAGCATTCGTAAACATACTTGACTATGGGCTACAGAGTGAATTACCACTGAAATACCGCTACATTGTCAGTGTTCATCTAGCTCTTGACAGGAAATAACTGAGATTGAAATACAATTCAGTGCATCCAAACATTTCAGAGAAACTGGGCTGTATTCCTTCAGTGAAAATAAATTGGCTGCCTCAATGAGGCAAATAAGCTAAGCAGGATGTGTTCCCAGATTCGGAGAAAGTGATTCTACTCTCCCTTCTAGGAAAGGAATGGGCTCAGTGAGGTCCTCCAATGAATGTACTTTGCCTACCTCCCAGAGTGCTTGGAATACTACTTAAATACCCCTCCTAAACCAATCAGAAAGTACTGCATCTAAAACGATCTGCATTCTCTACACAGAATGAGGGACAGAAGTGCTAATGAAATTTGAATGAGAATGTTGAAGGGGGGGTGGGGGGGGGGGGATGAGCTGCAGAGAGAAACAGAGCGTGTGCAGAGATATAACAAGGTTATTTGTGGTCTGACACCACAATCTAATGTTTTTTCAGATGAATGCCAGAGACCCAGACCTCCCCCTCCAACTGTGCCTGAGAATGTGACACCACACTGGGGGGATAAATCACCTGCTCCCTCTTGTCTGGTTCCAGAACCTTCCTCTACTTGTTAATCTTCTTTGGATCCAAACATGGATATATCTTCCTCGATTCCACACAATACATATTCTTATCATGGTCATTTTTAACATACTAGGATGTTACTGTAGTATCAATGTTGCACTTCAGGAAGCCTATCTAAAGCCTATCTGTCATTTTACTATGCATTTAACGACTGCATACTTACAGTATACTGTACAAACAAGGATTCATAGTGTGGAAATGCTGCTCTTGTTTTCCTGTCACATAAGGACATTCTAGAATGTAGGCCAGGGAGACTGGTGAATGTTTCTAAACAGGAATTCTGCTCCACATGACCTCCAGAGTGGGGAAACTCCTGGCCCTTTGCTAACTTTGACACACTGTCTTGTTGTGTTCATACTTTATGGAAAATTTCTAGGGAAGAATATGATTACTTTTTATTCATGTAAGGACTTAATTCTACATGGGACTGTAATAGTTTTGGAAGTCAAACAAGCAAAGTAGCTGCTTCTCTGACGTTGGTGGATTTCTAATTACATCTTCTCCTGCCGGGAGAGGTAAATGGAAATGTTTCACCAACAAAAATGTTTTGTGTACCTGTCCGTTTTCGGTTTCCATGACAAAGAAGGCCTCTCCGTTCTCCCCCAGCTTCATGTGAAGGTCAACAGGCTCCCCATTGATCTCCATGTCCACCTGGTAAAGAAGAAAGGCCAAGCACCCAGACCACCTTACTGAAAACCTTTGTGACGTCTGTGCAAATTACACGAGGAAGTCTTCCTAGTTCTATCAAAAACTAGACAGCCAAGGGTTTGAAGCAAAAACGCTTAGGAATAAATCAACTAATACTAAAAAGCACGCCTTGTTTCGAAAAGAAAAAAAACATCGAAAATGTTTGAAACAGATCGAAAGAACTGAACCCTGAACTTTACAGAAAGACCGCTATGTCAGTCCCCTAAGCCACACATCGAGGTTGCCAGGTTGTTCTCACCACTTTCTCTCGGGAGTGCAGCACTCCCATCTTGCCGAAGCGTACGTGGAAGGGCGAGCACTGCAGGGTGCCATCGGGCTGGTGCACCACGATGACGTCGATGCACCCGGACAGGGTGGCGGGGTTCAGGCCCCGGTACAGCTCCTTCACCTGCACAAACACCTGACCCGCCAGCTGACCCACATAGTTCATGGTCTGACGGGTCTGAAAGAGAAGAGAGAAGGAGAGAGCAGAAGATATTGAGAGGTTAGAGGTTAGACAGGTGAACCGGTACGTCCGAGACTAAATCAGGCCAGCGCAAACATAACTGTGTAGATTTAGTTTGTGTTTCAGTAAGCAGGTGTGTGATGGAGGAAGGTTTACAGAAGGACAGACTGTTGACACAGTCTTGTCCTGCTTCCAGTGTGTCAAGGTTACCTATTTTCCACGAAATAATAAGTAGACACACTGGCACAACATGTAAGAATAGACGTATCCATGTACAGTCATATAGCCTAAGCTTTTGACAACTGTCATGGAAGCACTTGGGATTTCCAGGGCTTAACACAATGAGAAACCCCTTAGCTGCACTTTCCATTCTCCCTTACAATTCAACACATTTAAACTACAGTACATGCAGTCCAGGCCTCTCATTGAGCCTTTTAAAGTAAGAGGTGTTCATTACCAGACATCCACTCTGCCCTCAGTCTGTCAATCAAATCAGTCAGGTTGACCTTTGCCATGAAGCTCACCCATTGACCCAAATACAAGAAGAACAGGTTCATCTTAACAATGGACCTCATTCCCTTATGTTTCTTGGAAATCGCAGGCGGCTCGTTTGTCTGTGTGTGAGTGTGTGTGTGTGTGTGCGTCTGTGTGAATGTGTGTGAAAGATAGAGAGAAAAATAATATCTGCCTCATTCCTTCATACTTCTTTTATAATACCAATAACCATCCAGCCAAGTATCTCATTCTGTTGAATAAGTGAGAGACAGTGGAACCCAGACTGAATGTAGAAAACTTCAAACAGGAACAAACAGCACATTTTGATACGATACCAAGGAGTAAATACAGGGCCAGTATTGCCAATACCGATACTTTTTACTTAGAAAAGCAGTTTATCTACTTTCGTGTCGTGGAAAGCAATGCCTCATAATTGATGAAGTGAATGCATCATCAATATGAAAATTTGAATTTTCATGACCATTGAATTATTTTTCCTTGAATTAATTGTTCATAATTATGATCATAATAAAACACAGGACAAAGAGTTTTGTCAAAAATACTTTTAGTGTGTGTCGCTGAGTCACTGCACGTACACGCCGGCAACAACTCCCACTGTGTGTCACAGCCTAGCAGGGGAGGGGCAAAGTGAGCTTGAGGGAAGTTAGACGGTGTTTGCACAACCACTATGATGTAAAGGGAGTTGTGTACTGAATGTAGAGAACATAAATTGAAACTTAAGTATGGATCTTATCACGCCAGTATCAATCAATAGTCTACTGATACCAACGTTGGTATCGATACTATCGGTCTTGAGATCGATTCGCCCACTCCTAATTTTAATTAGGGGTGGGCGACCATGTCAAAGCAATATATACTCCAAAATCACATCGGTCATACAATGCTCCATCAGACCATTTGGCCTTCCTGTCTAGGACTATGGTTTTCTAAGTCTCTCAGGTAATTATTGACTTTGAGCCTACCACCAATCATGTGATGATATGTGATAGAGGCCAAGCTTCCTTTGGATAGGCCAGAATAGATGACAGTGGGCTCACAATAAATGATCTAGTATTTGTACGAATAAAAGGCTGCACCAACGTAATGTATAGGTCCATATCTTGTTCCAGTGAAAGGAATTCAAATGTGACAGCAGAACTACTAGAACCATTTCTCTGATTGTGCAACTCCTCATCTCTACAACAAAAGACAGGTGAACTGGACACAATGAAGCCTCGACCTTCACAATCATCAGGCTACTTTCAAGACTTCATGAGGAGCTACTGAAGGTGTGTGTGTGCGTGTTTGGGGGCTCGAATTGACTCGAATAGTGATTACAGATAGAGATGGAACTCTGCCAACCAGCTTCTCTCTCTCTATCCCCCATGCCTCTAGTCAGGTCTGTGGCTCAAGGCCAGCATCAGGGTCCTCTAAGACCCATAGGAAGAGCAGGATAGGAGGCAAGAAGAGGAGGCTTGAGTCCCCGTACTTGGGTGTGTAAGGTGGGTCTCAAATGGAGAAGACGAGATGGCTAGTTGGGTGGCTGTAGCTGCTTCCTACAAGAACATATTTATAATGTTTACCTACCGACAGGCAGTACACACCCTGAAGGGATGTACTATCCCTTCATCCAGGCATTGAGGATGTAACTGAATATTTTTTTGTTTATCAACAGCAGTATGATATCATGTTGGTTACTGCTTAGTGACGGTTTAGTTGAGCCATTATTTTCTACTGATAATATTGGTTTCTGAGACAATGTCATCTAAATGAACTCATGGGCATACAACAAACCCAAATTATTATAAATAGCCTACATAACACTGTTATGTTGTTGATAGCCTGTTGAAACCTAATCATCAATCATTATCGACATTTTATGTTTGGTGAGGACACTTTAACTAGGCTACAGGGCGATCCAATTTCTAATTGAATAACGCTCACAGACAGACAGCGCTCAAATGGCAAAAATAAAATTAATAAAAATAAACAATGAGTTGACTCTGTGAGCAATTTTGACTGTGCTACATGATTATTCTTTAGTCAATAGAAATACCTCTTTGAAAAAAACAATGGCATGTAAATCGAACATAATAACCCGAATATTGCATCTTACCTTTCACTGACGAGTTGACTTCCTTTCTCAAAACAATACAGCTAATCTCTGACAGTGGAGAACATGGATAGCCTACAACTGAGGCATCTTCATTCAGGGCGCGGTGTATGACTCTGATATAACTGGCTGTTACCTGCTGTCATCGGAGTTTCGGTTATTTAAAGCACTGTATTGACATCTCTCTCGCTTTCTCCTGGACCTTCAGAAAGCCTTGTCAGCGGATGACATCACTGGAGGTGAAACTCGACTCTTCTCTAATAGCTGCCGCCAATCGGCGTCCAGTTTTTAAATGCATCGTTTGGGGTGCCACAATAGTGCTTTAGATCCAGTGAACACCACCGAAAATATGTGCAAATTTGTTTTTTATTTCACTTGAAATCCTATAACTGTATAGATCTATATTTTAATAGTCTAAGATAACAAATCGGTATCTGTGTTATAATTTGACTGTGATTCACTATTGCGTTGTTTTGTGGGCTGATCGTTGGATGGTGTAAACTGCTTAAGAGCACGATAGTAGGCTACGTTAACCTCGTAGTTGCAACAGTCTATGCTGTCAGGATATGCTGAGGTGATATTTCAGACCAATCGCAGCGCTCAGTGTTCAAACGTTCAATGTCTGCAAAGTCTGAACGCCTAGCGGAAATAAATAGCTAACCACAAATACACCATAAGCCAAATACAGAAGTGGGAGGAATGAAAAGATCAAAACGCATTTACAGACTATGTCTATGATTCTCTCTCTCTCTCTCTCTCTCTCTCTCTCTCTCTCTCTCTCTCTCTCTCTCTCACACACACACACACACACACACTCTCTCTCTCTCTCTCCCTCCCTCTCTCTCTCTCTCACACACACACACACACACACACACACACACACACACACACACACACACACACACACACACACACACACACACACTCTCTCTCTCTCTCCTCTCTCTCTCTCTCTCTCTCTCTCTCTCACACACACACACACTCTCTCTCTCTCTCTCTCTCTCTCTCTCACACACACACACACACTTCTCACAGTTTCCCATAGTGCAGAGGCCAACTGGCACAGTCCATCCCCAATCCATGTCATCCCCACCATCCTATCCACCACTGTGACTCAGCTAACAGAACAGTTACAGCTGACCGCCATGTCAATGTTATGTGGCAATAGCAACAAGCCAAGTCTGCATCTGGCTGGAATCAGCCATAGTGTAAACAACAAGTTTTAACAGCCATTGAGATGTCTTTTTATGAGAAATGCCCTATAGTCATACTGTCTCTATCATCTCAGTTGACCACTTGAGTCAGTATTGGGTGTGTCTGACCCTGCAGGTATGTGTCATGCACAGGGATTCCACCTCTTTACTACAAAGACAACCCATAACCACAGTTTGTAGGAACTGGGTGAGAGTCTTTCATTTCCCCATTGCACTTTGTGAGAACATTCTCAAAATACAAAAACACCAGATATTCCTCATATTCTTTCTGTATTTCTCACATATTGTGATTATAATAATCACTAAGAGCAACAGTATAAAATACATTTCTTGTTGACTCCTGTTGGAAATTAAACTAGACTGCACACATACCAGTTGTTAACAGTAAATGGTAAGCCACATTGTAAAGCTGTAATAGTAGGGGTGTAACAATATATCGTGGAACAATATATTGCAATACAAAAATTGTACAATATGTATCGTAGTTATGGCAATATTTTTACAATATGACATCAGTTTGATGCTATTGGTTGAGCTACCAGTACGTGACCTACTCTGCACCTCCGTCATGTGTGCATTCATTGCATTCACAGAAATCGCTTGAACTGAGTTAACTAAATTGTATGTACAACAAAGAAAATTATTGAAAATGTTAAATGTTTGGAAATAAATCTGTTAATTGAATTTGTTTAATAAAAAATGCTGTTCAAAATATCAGTGATACGTATTGTATCGTACACCCAGTATCGTAATATGTATCGAATCGTGAGCTTAGTGTATCGTTACACCCCTATGTAATAGCATGTATTTTATAAACAAACAAGCAACATATAGACGGCTGGCACACAATATTCACTTAATAATATTTTATCGGCCAACAAAATCAGTATTAATGGTATTTTCAGGACTGTGTAGACAGTTGTTGGATCAGTCCCTGAGAGTGGATGGTGGGTCTCTGCCAAGGGGAATTGATCGAATCACTATTCACTACATGTATACCTGCATCCGTGTCCAAAAACAGACCTACCCCAAGTGTTGCCCCTGGCTGGTCTTGGCAGGATAATGGAAAACACATTTCTATCCCACTTGTCTGGTAGCATCCAGGGGATGACCAATCCCAACAATAGGATTACCAGGATGTCAATTCTAATGGATATATGTTTATTCACATTGTGTTTACACACTGGGCCATAGAAATAACACTAGGAGAATGAACAGGACAGAGAAATGTCAGTAGGAGGTTTGCATTAGCAGGCCAAATATAACATTCTGAAAATGTTCTACCAGGAATACCTGCAATACAGGGAAAATAAGTAAGATAAATAAGAGTGCGTGCAGAATGTAAAGTGTTTATAGATAAACATAATGTTCAAACATAAACAGCGTCTCTGTAAACCAGCCTAAAGTGGATGACTTGATGGGGACTCATCCATAGGCCTGCAGGGTAGGACACTGAGAGGTCAAAAATGAGTTCATCAAGGAAACCTGAGATTCAACTTTGACCTATTTCAGTTATTTTTCTTACAATAGGTTGAACAAAAGTACATAACTTCATGCCTCTCCAATCATGCTGTGTATCTTCATTTATTACTAACCCTTTCTGTCAGATGACAGTGTTCCAGCTAATACTGTAAACCGATCTTTCTTGCGAGACCCAGGCAAGAATGTGCTGTCTGGCTGTTTAAGCTTGGAGTGTTGGTTGGCTGAGGTGGGCTGATATACAACTAATCAAGAATCTACAGATATAGACTCTAAACACTTGAATTTCCTAGGGGATTAAGAAAGTGAATTGAATCAAAGAAAAAACAAAGTAGAATGGCTTAGTGGAGCAGTTATGATTTGATACACAGTCTCACGGTCCAGCTGAAAATATAATCAATGTATCGCATATTGTACACAGAGAAACAAACACACAACAAAGAGAAGAGTCATTGTTCTTATTGTCACGGCATACACATCCACTGAAAATCAATTTGAGCTTGTGCCCTCTTTTAAATACATGCAAAGTTCAAAAGATTTAAGGCTTGGCGCTTACATGCAATCTCCTACCCATTCAAATAGTTACATGAAAATCTTCCAGATAGAGTTGTTAAATGTCAAGGGGACATTTATAGGAGGACCACACTTGTACATAGGAGGACACCATGTTCTCCTCCTCCTCCTCCCCGTGTTCCCACTCTCCCTCACAGCTCCCCCATTCGTTCCTCTCCCCTTTTACTTCTTAAATCCTGATGGCTCAGATCATCTAACGGGGGATTACTGAAACACACACCCCTGGCAGTCTCAGCTGCCACCCTGGGCCTGCCAGTTACCCTGCAACACACACACACACGCACACACTGACATCTTAAAAGCCCTTTACAGAGCTGCATGTAATATTGTCTGTATTATTAAACATATTGGATGGTTAAAAAGAGACAAAAATCACAGGACTAAACGATGTACTGTAGCTCGATAAGACTCAGATTCATGGGGTCATATAGACCTTAGGTGTTTCCCTTATCATCTACATGCTGCACAGCACCTTGCCATGCTGTAGTTCTCCAGCTTCCACATGCAGCCTCTAGAACAACACACTCTAGAACAACTATAAACTACATTACCCAGCTCAAAGTAGAGTCAGTGATATTCCCATCCTCATGACACTCTTCAAAGTGTTCTATTGATATCATGATTCCATTGTCTGATGGACTCTTGACGCCGTCTTCCTTTCTTGCTGCCATAATTCCCCCAAAGTAGATAGAGGTTTACAGACTTGCGTAAACTACACGCTTGTGGTGTGTGCCTGACTAGTTCAGTTAGCATGTGAAGTGTCCTGGGCTGTGAGAGTGGACTATGAACTACTAAATTTACCTGGACCCCTCGCCAGAAATCTGAGATGTGTCTTGAGTGGTCATCCAACCTCAAAAATCTGAGTCAAGTCACAACCCTGGTCAGCTTACAGCTGATCTTGTTTGAAAAATCACCTCGTCTCCAACTTCCTTGTCCCTGTCGTGTAGTGTCCATGTCACACAGATCAGTGTATGATTAGATCATGCTGAGACGGTGGCACATGTCGTCCCTTGACCTAAAGGTGACACTGGTGCAAACCTTCTATGTTGTGCACCTGTTACAATGGGTAACTCCAGGGACATCTACAAGCTTTGCGATTTGTTGTTGGTGTTGACATATTTAGAGTACTAGTAGCCTACCACCTAGTGTTCAGAACCAGACGTTGGTAAGAACCAAGGCTATGCATGATCGTGTTACTCTTTTCTCCAGAAGGTGGCGGTGATCCACCTAATGTTGGTAGCTAACCACAATACCTGGAAACGAAGAAGAATGACTGTTTTGATGTTCTCCACTTCCGTTTGAGATAGCAAGCTTTGTTTGTCATTATGGTGTCCCACTACTTGTCCATACGTGTTTTCGGTTAAAAGTCTCAGGCATTGGGGGTTTTAATGTTCCGTGCAGCTAATATCAAGACCATCGGTAAAGCGGGAAGCGGCTGGTATGTAGTCCTGAAATGGGTCGATTTTAGATCACCGGCGAACATTAGCTAGCTTGTCAGAAAAGTAGGGCAAACCATGGCTAGCTTGCTAGGTATTTTTGTATCTTTGACTAGCTACAGTAGCTTGCTAGCTAGCTTTAAATCGTACGCTTTTTCATCTGTAATAAAGGTGTCATCTGATTTCGTCTGATGCTGGTACCAGTGGCAGCTAAATCTAAGCCACGCAAGCCAACGTGTAGCTAGGTAGTACTAATCTAGTGGTAAAATACAATTGGTAGCTAGTTTCATAAAGTGAACGTTAGGCACAGGTTACAACCCCTTAATGATGGGCTGGGGGAGAAGAATGCTACCTTGCTTGGATTAAACCAACCTCGTTGTCGAAACATCTCCTATAGCCTACTAGCTATGTCAAAGCAATCAATAAGCTTATGTTTTAGCAACTAGTAACTCAACAACAGTGAATCACCACTAGCCACCATATTAACAAGTGACATCCGACGACCATGGCTTAATTGTTTCTATAGGTGTGAACTAGGATATATGCATGACCAGCAGTAGTGGATGTGTGGCCTTCTTTAGCAATACTTAAAACACACACAGACTCAGCTATACTTTTTCCCTTTCTCATCTAAGCTTTCATATTCTGCAATCCATCACAAAGCTTCCCCTTCACTCAACCACACATCTCTCCCCCACAAGGCATTTTCGTCGGACCATGGACGAGCTGGTCCACGATCTGGTGTCTGCGCTGGAAGAGAGCTCGGAGCAGGCAGCGCGCGGGGGCTTTGGGGATGGTGGGGACCACGCCCTGGCTGTTGGCTGCCTGCTAAAGAGGCAGGCCAGGAAACGGCGTGGGAGGAAGAGGCGTTCAGACAACCCCCACCCGCCCTGGGAGACGGGGCACCTGAGTGAGGGGTCCGAGTCCAGCCTGGATGAACATAAGGTGGGTGGATGGATGGGTGGGGGGTGTCGACCTGGCAGGATGGTGTGTCTATGTCTAAGTCGGATTGATCACGTTCTGGCTATTTCCTCTGGTTCTCAGGACTACCGTGCCACCACGGGTGGTGTGGCTGCCAGTAACAGCCACGGGCGAGATAACAGTGACTCCGATGAACAGCTGGGGCCCAAGCGGCGCACTCCTCTCAACCCAGACACGGGGCGGGGCAAGCGGCCACTCTGGCCGGACGACCCGGTGGCCGGCGAGGGGACCCGCAGCCTGAGGCGGCGACGCAAGGTCAAACGCATGGCCGTGGACCCCCCTCTGGAGGCACTGACCCCCCCCGCCACCACCATCCTCGGGCCCCCGCCTGTCCCCAAGCCCCTTGCAGGGTGCAGACCCCCTGGGCTAGGCTCAGCTGAGTGCAGGGGGGCCATGGAGCTGGGCGGAGGCGGTGGAGAAGGCAGAGGGGGGAAGTGCGGGGTGAAAAAAAGGAAGATGGCCGCGCACAGGCTGGGGCTTGAGGCGGCTGATGAAGGGGTAGTGGTGGAGAGTGAGGAGGCCATTTTGAGTCCGACTGGACCCAAGGACAAAATGGAGTTTGAGGAGCAGAAGGGTTCGGACGAGGACATGAGTGACAGGTGGTTAGTGTTATGCTTCTTCTCTCTCTCGCTCCTACCACATCGGCTCCTGTCTCTGGAAGCTAGTTGCATGCTGCTGCTCAGTAGCCTGGTGGAGATTCGAGTTATTTTCCGTGTTGTTTCCATTTAAAAAGACAGCGTTGTGTGAAGAGACTGCTTTTTTTCAACAACCTTTTTTCTCCTCCCATCGTTACCATCCTGTCTGTCTGTCTGTCTGTCTGTCTGTGTGTCTGTCGCTTTTCCTTGTCTCCTTCCAGTGAGACCAGCAGTGTGAGCAACAGCAGTGATGGGGGACTGTACACCAATGATGAGGGGAGACAAGGTAAAGGCCATTTGCTGACCACCTTCTGTACTGGGACTATTCCCATACAATGTAATGTGATAGGGAGGACAAAGTTTAGTTTCCTGTTGATCTGGAAAGAATAGGACTTGAATTCCATCTGAAAAGAAAAGTCTCTCGACACCTCTTTCTCTGACCCGCTCCCTCTTGACCCCCGCTCCCCAGGCGACGACGAGCAGAGCGACTGGTTCTACGAGGGCGAGCCAGGGTCGGGCGGGGCGTGCGGCGTGGCGGGGGTGGTCCCGTGGTGGGAGAGGGAGTCGGGGGAGGAGCTGGACCTGGTGGACCCGGTGTTCAACAGCATCCTGACGGGCTCCTTCCCCATCATGAGCCCCTCGGCACAGAGAGGTAGGAACCCCAGGCTCGCCAAGCTGACCCCAACTACAGGAGAACGACCGTGTCGCCCAAACACGACTCCCGCCCCAGTCGTGGGATATGGCAACTTGCTTCAGTCGTGACATCGTCACGTGTTGAGTTGTGATGGATGACATGGTGCCGGCCTCCGTTCTCCCTCCAGGTTTCCAGGCCAGACTGAGTCGCCTCCACGGGGGCCCTCAGACCTCTCAGGGGGGGGCTCACGACAGACTGATACGACACTCCCAAGACCCCCACTCCCACGAGTGAGTCTCCCTAAGCTCCCCTGCTCCCCCCCCCCACGTGTTGGGGGGTTTGAGAATGCTTTTGAATTAAACCTCAGACTCCCTAAGACATGTACTGTAGAGCTACAGGGCAAGGTTGTGCTCCTGCAGTTGTAGATATGTGTCCTTGTTGTGCATGTTTTCTATTGGAACTTACCCAGCTCCATCTCCCCCACAGCCCATGGTTCAGTCCGGGGTCGAGGAGAGACCACGGACAGGTAAGACCACACCTGGATGCCCACCCAGTCCTGTCAGTACTGCACCTGTTATCCCCTTAGCCTGCCTCTCTATGTTAAGCACTCGTAAGAACCCGGCAACAGAAATTCAACATGAGCTTACAGGCTGAGCTTATAGACTGACTGACATCATTACTTGATCTTTTCTTATCTCTTCCTCTCTCGCTCTTTCCATGTCTGTGTGTCTGTAGTTGCACTGGGATTCTCGGACAGACAGAGGGCACAGGAGGAGCTGTTCTATGAAGACAGCCAGCAGGTTGGAAACATGCTAGCTAGCCATATGTATACATATGGAAAATACCTGCATCCACCCTCATGGGTTATTATTTCGCCAGGGGTAAGGGCTCCACTGGGGGGCGCTAGACTCACACTGAAGAGTCATGCGTTGAGATCTGAAGCGATCCACTGGGTTGTGTGAAGAATTTGCGTTTGGTGTCTGTCACTGTCCACAATCAGTCATGAGTCAATAAGTGTTACACTAGACCTATCCTGCCCTAAGCTTCAGAAGTGACACAGCCTGTGAATAGTTTCACATGTTCTTCAAACCCGAGTGTGGACTGGCATGACCTGGACCTCAGTGTGACTCCCTGGGAGGGTGAAAAGCCTCTGTATGTCAGGATTCTGTGTGGTTGTCATGAAGATGAGTTGGGCTTTGTTGTTGTGACGATGACGACGATCCCGATCTGGCTGTGGTGTTGCAGACAGACGAGTGGTCACCTGGGCTCCCTGTGTACAGGTGACGTCAAGCGGAGACGCAAGGCAGCCCCCCTGGGAGCACCTGCCCCCACAGGTACTCTCCTCCTCCTCCTCTCTCTGCCTCTCTGCCTCGCTGCCTCTCTGCCTTTGGACCCTGTCCTCCTCTCTCTAAGACCGTGTTGGTAGGGCTGGGCGAACGATGCCTTGTGAAGCTTTGCTGGTTTCTTTCCCGATTGTGCCGGCCCAAAGAGCTGAACTATCGGCGCGTTGAAAATGAACAGCGTCATCTAGCGGACGTTTAAACTGGCTGAATGAGGCGCGGTGGTATGTCTCCGACGGTAGACTACCCTACGTTATTCAATGTTTTAATTAAGGCTACATGTGTTCATTTTGATCTGATATTCGTGCTCACACATTCAAATGTTGTGATACATCTGTAGGCCATTAGAATCGTGTCATTTTCTCACAGTAAAAGTTAGAGAATATCTTCCGAGGTGCCCTGCACTGGGGCGCGAACTCGGGTGTCCAGACTCACGTTAACAGTACGTCGTCGAACATCGCTTTAACCAGCTACACCACCGAAAAAGCTGTTACTTGTTGATGCGGGTGGACGGTCTTTATACGATACGGTCTTTATATCAATTAAACTAGATTACAGATTTTTTCTTGTGATATGTAGGCCTATTGTGAACTGGGGGGACTTTATTATTACTAATTATTATCATTACTGTTGACGAATCATCAACATTTGTTTTCTGGGCACTGTATCGACCTACCTAGTCCTATCATGTTGCGTTTCATTTCAATAAAATAACACTCAAGTGCCCGGATTTCTAATTAGCCTATTACAATAGGGATTTGACTAAATAATAATGACCGATGGAAGAAACTCGAGCGATGCCTGGTGCTGCTTCTCTGGCAGTGTGTGATTTGTCTTTAACAAGAAGCGGTGGCTTCGTTCCCTCTGCGGCTCTGGTTCAGAAGAGCGGCAAAAGTTTGACGTTTGAAGCATTGAACGTTATCCATCACGTGGTTTCGTCATTCGATACAAGCTTTTTTGAAACTGTGCGTATTGGTTTTGCGACACAAGCATCGATGCGTCAGTGATACATCCCATCCCTACATGTTGGAACAGTCGACTTGCCTGATTTACTGTCAGCATAGATATACTGGATTTACCCCTAAGCCAATCATGTTGGTGTGGTCTCCACCCTCACTAATACCCTAAGCCCCACCCCCTACCCCCTGTCCTTCCCCCTCTAAACCCAGCTCCCTCATGTGTCAGCAGTGGGGCGAGGCGGCAGCGGAGCAGATTAATCTGAGGGTTAAGACAATGGGATGAGGGGGTTAATGGGTCAGGATTCGGGGCGTAATCCTGGCATCCCCACTGAAGGAAGTGATGTAAGAATGGAACAAAGTTCCTCGTTTCTCTGAAACTGTGGGCCCTCGTGGAAAGCACAGGGTCAGTCCCAGCGCAGCACTACCTTGGGGATCACGGTAGCCTCCAGTAAGCCCCAGGGTTCTGAGGGTCAGGGTTCCGCAGACGCCTCCCTCTCCCAGCCTGCCCCGTTTAAACAGTCTTAGGCCCTAATCAAGATCCTCTCCTCCCTCTCCACGTTTACAGCTCTTAGCCCCGTCGTTCGTCCTCCCAGTCACTCCCCTCTCTTCCCTCGCTCCACGTGTCTTCCTCTTCCTATTTAGATATCTGCTGATGAGGTCTCTCTCTCCCTCTTCTCTCTCTCTCCCTCCTCTCTCTCTCTCTCTCTCTCTCTGTCTCTCTCTATCCAACTAACTTGCATTAAGATGTTCTCAAATTTCTGCTTCCCATGTTATATCTCCAGATATTAAACAGGCTCTGAATTTTTCTCTCTAGGAGTGGTGGGTGAGAATGTGGGGCCCCTCCCAGAGTCGAACACTGGGAATTGTATGTTGCAGAGAATGGGTTGGAGCCCTGGCATGGGCCTTGGGCCTGAAGGCCGGGGCATCACCGAGCCCATCCGGGCCACACAGAGACCCAAGGGAGCTGGCCTGGGCTTCATTTGACCCCTGGGCTTGTGGGCTCCAAACCCAGCAGGACAGGCTAGTAGGCCCCGGGACGCTGCAGGGAGAGGAACGAGGTGGACACTGCACAGGCTAGGAAGAAGGAGAGAGAGACTGCAGTGACAAATGAAGGAACGGATGCAACCCACAGAAAACACAGAGAGAGAGAGAGAGAGATTCCTCTTGTCTGGCAGCAGAGCGATACAGGTGTATCTGCACACCTGAAACAGGCTGCGGTGCAGAGGGAGGATGGAGAATGATGTCATGGGACACAAAGGCACCGTGGAACCAACTGTCTTGCTCAAATCATCACCCGGTTCTAGTTAGGTGTGTTTGGGGATTGTGTCACACAAAGCTGCTATGTCAGATGGCTTGTATTTGATTTTCACTGTTATTAGCCTTGCAACATGTTCTGAATTATTCCACTTATAGTCTATTTCCCTCAAATGTTTATAGGATTTTTGATTTGTACAATGTAATAGTTAAAAAGCAACCTCTTGATTATTGTTAAATGGCTTAAGATGTAGCCTGTAGCTCCTGGGTCAAATCCTTTCCCTCAGGCTTGAATGTGTTCTGGTCAGGGAAATGAAATAATATGAAATTGTTTAGAAAGTGTATGTTTTAGAGAGTGTTTTGGATGGGTTATCAATGTCAGCGGTTAACTGGAATCATTGCATACACCATTGAGGCTTAAACAGGGAACAGAGGCTCAGATGAGAACATCAAGGCTAACTTGGCCGGGCCAAAACAGGTTTCTGTAAGTAGCAGGTAAAAAGCTCCAGTTAAATATTAAGTCCTGTGTAAACATTAACGTGACAAGGGGAAAAATGGACCTGATTGACAAACCTGCATAATTACTGCACACGTTATAATATTTTTTTTAATATACACAATTTCCATTTTTATCATTATGAGTGTGCATTAGTATTCCCTGCTTTTAGCATACTTGTTTTGTTGTTTTATTCACTTGGATCAGGCTGAATGGGGCTCAACAGGCATGTTGGAATGTGTGAATAGCTGGAAAGAAAAAGAAGAAATTGTGAGAGGATGTCCCCTAACATGCCCTGGTTCTAAGTGTTTATTGTTAATAACTGAGAAACAGAACTCCTAGCAATGTTTTCCCCATGACAGCGAACCATGGAAGGGCCTACACAGACACCCGCTGGAGGCACTGAAATGTTTCAATATGGAAATGTATTTGCCTAAGGTTCTCCATCCTCTATTCACCTGGAACTTACTTAAGAGGGAAGAGTTAAAGATTAACAGACTTTTCGCTGAAATCATTCATTGTAATTGAGAGACCTGGGAAACTGCTTTGCTAATTAGATGACTTGTTTGACAAATAAACAGACAGGTTGTTCTGAGAAGAGATTTTTTGAATTTTCCGATGTTATCTGTCTTCTATTAACCTGATGTTGAATGTCAAAATACATACGTTCCTTGGTTGCAGATTCAGAATCAGTGCAGCTAATTCACCCCTGACCTGAGTTGTTTTTGTTTTTTTCTTGATTAAGGTTCCTTCCTACTCTCTTGAACTGGAACGTTCTAATGTAGTTCATGAACTTGTGAATGTCTATCCCGCATTGTTTTCAAATCTTCAAATACATGACCGTAAAACCAAGCTTTTCTAAAATCGCAACAAACTCTTTCTTTTGCAGTTGGATGAAAGTGTGAAACGGAGTCATTGTTTTGATTACCTGACAGAAGTTGTCCTTGCCATCAGATCTAGGATCAGCTTCTACCACAATGCTTTAATCATAGGAGGATAATCAGATTGAAAGTGTAACTAGACCAGGGGGATTGTGACTGGTTTTACGTACAGCTGGTCAGTAGAGGGAAAAGCAGTTGTTTATGAGGCATAAAACAATAAACCCAGTTTAGAAGTGGTCTAACGGCGTACGTGTTTCTCTTGTAGCGACACCCGGCTTCTTGAAATATGCCATCGTTTGACGGTGGTTCTGTCAAAGCGCACACCTTACTCCCATCTTACTCCCATCTTACTCGCCCACAAACTCTGATATCAACACTTCCATCCCCATGCTGACTCAGAACATCCCTGAAACACGATGCCACTGCTCGCTCGCTCGCTCTCCTTTTCCCCCCCTTTCCCTCCCTCTCTTCCCTCCAGCAGTCCCAGTATCTATGGGGATACAGACTAGAGGAAGCAGTGTCCTCTATCTGCTCTCTTCCTCCTCGCACACACGCGCGCACACACGCACACACTCAGGACTCCCCGGTGAGGTGCAGGAGGTGAACTCGGAGCTGTTCTGAGGGAAAGGAGAGAGAAGAGGACGAGAGTGTCTGTGCCACTGCATCAGAGAGCAGAGCAGAAGAGGAGAGCCGTTTGTCCTTGAGAGTGACTGACTGCAGAGGCAGCTATAGGACTGGATGAGCCTGTGACTGTGAGTACTGGGCTGGGTCTGGGTGTGGTTTACCACCAGGGTTTTGGGATAGAGGGCACTGGGGGATTATGGGGTTAGAAGTGCACTGTGTATTCATGTCTGCGTCACTGTGTGTGTGCTTCTCTCACCTGGTGGTCAAGCTCCTAAATCTCATGTCTAGGAATCTGACTACCTCTATATAGTAGGCCTGCCGCGTGTTGGCTGGAGATACAGCCGGTTCCCAAATGTCGTTTTTTTTTTATCAACGTGTGAATTGATAAAAAACCTTCTGTCTGTCCCTTTCTTTCTCTCACTCCATCTGTTTTTCTCTCTCACTTCCATGCCATCTCTCTCTCTCCTGTTCTCTCTCTCTCTCCTGTTCTCTCTCTCTTACCCGCCCCCCTCCCCCCCCCCCTCTTCCTCCTCGGCGTTGACAGATCGATAGTTATACATCTATAATTGGAAGCCATCAGTTATGGCGGTCCTCCAAAGCCAGCCATTATCGTGTGTAATCTTGCAGAAAATTACATCGGGACTTGTGTACCTTGGCTTTAGCCCGTACCCACTGGTCGGTGCAAGGCTGTCTGTCTGGAGTTCAGCCTAACCACCAACATGGAGGGGGGAGAGGGAGGTAAAAGAGGGAGGGGGTGAGCTTACCCCGCCTCACTGGCTGGTGCTCCACCGCCTACTGTTCTTGGGGGAGGGGCGTGTGACAGACTTGGAGAGGGGTGAGGGGAGGAGGGGAGGAGGGAGAAAGAAGTCGAGAAGATTGTCATGCATTCGGTCTGCTTGACATAGTGCAAGTCGTCCAAGAGTTACATTAGACCCACGAACCGGGGCATAATTGGGAGGAGGTGTCGAGCGAGCCGAGGCACCGTGTGTGTTTGTGTGTATCTGAGAGTTCCTGATGTCAGCAGGTGTGTGAGACGTGCTCTGGGGGGGGGGGGGTCTGGTGCTGACTCGCCGGTTCCACAGGGATCTGAGAGCTGGACTGGTAGATAAGGGGAGGACAGGCGTGAGAACCCGAGTCATATTGCAACCTGCCTCTTTGTATGTCTTTACAGTCATATTTCCCTTCTCTTTTGAAGAGACTGAGCAAAGGTCAGAGTTCACGGAATGATGAGGTTGAGATAAAAGAGGAGATTAAGCGGAAATCATCGGAGGAAAGGGAAAGTTCACAAACAGAGACTTGAGGGAGGAGAGCTAAGAAAAATAGAGAGAGACAGGCAGGTTAGCAAGGAGCTTAGGCAGAGACAACGTATAGAGTTCACTGAATAAGCCTACAGATGATCTTCTGCATCTAGCTCTCTCTTTCTCTCTTACATTGCATGTGAAAGCATATGCCATTCTACAATACTTGCCCAGTCATGCAAGTGCAGTTATTCACTGAAGGAAGGAAATAAGGAAGGATGGATTTTGAAGAGTATTCAAACAGGCCAGGCCCAGTAGAGGGGGTTGTACGAGTCCACCAGGAAGCAAGTGTGTGTATTTCCATGTGTTTCACACAGCCATACTGCATGCGTGTGCGTGCACTGTGTGTGTATTCCAATACCTCCTTAGGTCCCCGAGGTGTCCCAAAGGGATCTCAAATTATCCTTAGATAAAAGTAAACCATTTAAAACCCATTGAGCTCTGAGCTGTCCCAGTGCTACTTTGCTCTGTCATGAGGGCTGTCCCTGAGCTTCTTCTAAGGTTTCCCACACCACGTCCAGCCATTGACAAGGCAATGACAGCGGATCCACTTGATTCCCTGATCCATATTCATTCTGTGAGCAATGAATTCAGCAGCCAGCCTGTTCTCCCCAGCAGTCATCTATCAATCCATAGATCTGTTCTTCTCTCATTCCTCTCATCTGAAACAGACAACCTTTGCGATCACATTTTTTGGTGAACTTCAGGCGAATATCTGCCAGTCCAAGCCACTGCTACTGGCAAATTACACCCCCCCCCCCCTCCCCCCCCCCCCCCCCCCCCCACACACACACACACACACTCCTTGCGTTGTTCTTTGGTTCACGTCTTTCACAGAAAACCACTTTATTGTGTTAGATGGCATTGACTGTATCTGTGAGGAGGAACAATGGTATTTGCAGTGTCAATAGGCCTCGCCCTGTTCACGGTAATTGATGGATGACTTGGAATCAGGTGCAGGGTAAGCTAATCACACCATGAATGTCTCTCTCAGAGCAGATGCAAAATCAGATATACAAGTGACTGTGTGTGTGTGTGTGTTTCTGTGGATGGGGAGTGTGAGGAAGAAGATGTATGTGGGTGTGTGAGAGTGCAGAACACTGTGTGTGCGCGTACATGTAGGTTGAGAGTGCGACGGGGGGAAATGCGCGTGAAGAGAGTGTGTTCGACTCTGAATGTGTGCGTGCAAGAGGCTAAGGTGGGGGTGGTGAACACCGTTTGACTGTCCAGTTTTGGAACTCAATCTGACAGCTGTCTCTTAGGGGAAAGTCGAAGGGGGCTTTGGGCTGGGACCTCAAGGCCCCCTACTCTCTCTCTCTCTCTCTCTCTCTCTCTCTCTCTCTCTCTCTCTCTCTCTCTCTCTCTCTCTCTCTCTCTCTCTCACACACACACATACACACACTGTTTCTTGAGAAAACCTGAGAAAATCCATTCTTGGTCAATATCTGTCCACTTGATCTTTTGTTTCAGATTCCTCCCTGTAGTGCTGCTATCGGGTTTCTGTCTCCTCCCTGGATTCTTCCCCTTTCTTGAGCTTTCTGAATGTTTCATTACATGTAGCCCTAAGAATGCTGCGGGCTTACAGGCTGAGGAGGGAAACATTTGATACCCATTTGAATTTTTCATTTCAAGTATCTTCCGTCATTGCAAAACAACGTCACAACACTGTAAATCCTTAGTCTTTCTTGCTACATAGCAGGGTAGATCAAGTAGAACATGTCACATATGAAGTCTCAGGTCAACATAACACTATTATAGTATAAACTCTGTTTCTGTGTCATTTAATTCAGAAGTTCAAAAGACTGGAGTCACATGGGACTGGAGACAGCGTTGACGTTAAGACATCAAAACAATAAAGCTGTGTGGCATTATGCATGTCTGCTATCAGCCAGAACAAACTTACTTCTGTGTGTTTCCTAACCGGAGGTGCAAGCTAGACACTCCGACCCGGCTCATGTGTATCCAACCATTGTTGTAATTCACCACATGGCGACCATCTCAGTGCCAAGGAAAATGTCAGCCTTTGTCAAACAATTGACCCAGCTGATAACAGCCCGAATAATCTCGGCTCTCCGCCCCTTGTTTCATTTGCACACTGCTTTGTAAATTAATTAGCGACTTGAGGAACGCAACAAGAACACTGCAGTAGGAAATCTTGGCACCGTGCTTTCAGAATCCATTGACAGTGGTTAAGAGCTCTGCCTCCTAAAAGCCACTGGGATGATAAGTACCATGTTAACATTGGGCTTCCTTAATGGTTTATTAAAGATAACATCTTGGTCTAGATTATTTTGATGTGTGTTGGATAAACACGAGATAAACATGGAACACAGACGCAGTGTATTGGGTTTCTTAATGATAGCGAGAAAAAACACTTTATCTACCACTGGAAAGCACAAAGTTGGAGATTGGGCATTAATGGTATTGGAAGTGTGTGTCTGCATGCGTGTGCGTGTGTGTGTGTGTGTGTGTGCATGTGTGTGTTTGTGTCTTTGCTAGTTGGTGTTTCAGCTCCTTTGATGTGGTACATGAATCTGTGACCTTTGAATGTGTATGGTATAGGACTGTGGATGTTAGCACAGTGGACTTTGATAGAGTGTGTGGAGTGTGTGTGAGGTGTTTCATGTGGTACGCGTGCAGCACATTACCTGCGATAAGAACTACTCCATGTCGTCTGCAGTCTGGAGTTTATCGAAACCGTAATTGTCTGATAGTTTTGACGTTGACTCAGGATAGGATAATAAACTCAGTTGTGTGTGTGTGTGTGTGTGTGTTTCAGTTACACTATAGAAAGCTAAATGGGGTGAGGAGTTACTGGCTGATTAAGCAGGTTGTCTGCCTCCTAACTGGAGGGTCTGGTGATCAAAGAGTCGAGCAGAGTAAGATAAGATCACACATCTGTTATTGCAACTGCTGTGTAGTAGAGAATGTAAAGTGTGGTATAATTTAGTACAAGGCCTACAAATGCCTTTTATGTGTATATATATATAAGTGGTTATATGATGTTCAGCATCTTACTGTACATTGGCATGACATAAGATACAATAATCAAGGCATGGTTTACATCTGTAATCTACTAATTCAGCATGGTTCAAATAATTAAAGTGTGTGAGCGTGTGGAGCAGCTGTTATACAGTATCGAGGTGATACACAAACAAACAAACACTCACACACTCTCTCTCAGACACACACACACACACACACACACACACACACACACACACACACATACAGAGAAGTGGTATGTCCAGAATGTCCTTCAGGATCAGGTGTAATTCTAGAGCTCTGAGACCACCACACACATGAATAAGAACCCATTTCATCAGTCCTGCATACAGAGCTCTGTGACTCCTTAGACAAGAGCCTCTTGGGTTTCAAAGAGCTTAATACACTCCATGCTCTCTCCAACATGAACCCAAGAACCCAGGGCCTGGACCTTTACATGTTTATTGAATCAATGTGGCTATTTACAATCAAAAGATTGTTTCCTAAATGTCTCTGTGCCTAACTAAAGTAACACAACAATTGGGAATATATATATTGAAATATATATATATATATATATTGATATATATATATTAAGTGTTTTATTACATTATTAGTTCTCCAAGTCCTTACCTTGTCTTTAGTGTTCTCTTCAGAACCTCTGTCATGTTTTAAATACACACAGCCAGTTGTCAGCTCTTATTGGATCAGAATAGAGCCAACCACGTGTTTGCATCACGTTCCAAGGGGAGGAGCATGCCAAGCAGTGGATATTCATGAGGAGTTACCATGGCTTTTCTGTCGTCTGTCACTGAGCTGGCCAGGACAGTTATGACCTCACGGCTTCTGGCTACTATCTAGTGAAGGTGTGTGACAGAGAGAGAGAGAGAAAAAGTGAGTAAGGAAGAAGGAAAGGAAAAGAAAGGTGGAAAGAAACAAAGCAAGTCAAGAAGGAGACATTGTTGGAGAGACAGGGAAGTAAAGAGCAGAAAAGAAAGTGATAGGGAGAGAGCCCGCAAGAGTGACAGCATCGGAAAACAAACTGAGAGGGAGAGAACGAGATAAAGAGAGAGAGAGCGACACAGGCAGTAAGAAGCAAATAAGAGAGAGAGTGAGAGAGAGAGAGAGAGAACCTCCAGCAGAGACAGCAGGGTTTCTCCCCAGATTATGGTGACACAGGGCACATGGATTTAGTCGAGTTGTACCTGCCGGAGTGCTTTACCTACCACTCTGACACTGAGTAAGTACTCTCCTCTTCTCACCTCCACTCCCACAATACTGCTGGCCCACACTTAAAACCCTGCTCTTATGTTTCTGCTACCAGCCTCTGGTTGTCTAATCTGTTATCTGCTCTCTGAGATGTCAGGGGGTTGAGACTGCATGTGTTGACTGTCCATAGAGACACAGGAGGTCTGTGTGACAGGAGATGTTGTTACCTATAACACATGCCAGTTGATTAGCCCAGTGGTTGAGACTGACTCAACTACAAACACCGCCATGTTGAAACTGCCTGTTTGTGTACTATTGGGTTTGAGTGTGTGGTTCTTTTTCAGCAAAGCTCAGCTGTGCTGCTAATAAAAAAGAATGTTTGGAAGAGAATAAAAGCAAATACAAATCATTTGGGATAGTTGTTTCTACGAGCAATGTCACAGAAGGCTTCAGAGATTCCCGTCGATTTGCACCTATAACCAACCTAAAAGCCCTCAGTGAAGACAAGGACAAACTCCCAGGGAAGAGAGAGAAAATGGAAGACACGTTGAGGAGTAATTCAATGAGGGATCCTTTCCTCCAGAGAGGACTGGTGATACATAGGGGGTCAGACCACAGGCTGGATTCCATAGGGAATACCACAGAATGTATGTAGAAAGTGTGTGCTCTGAGACTGAGGGAGAGAGGGAGGGAGGAGAGGGGGGGGAGAGGGGAAAGATGATGGGGGGGGAGAAGGGGGGAGAGAAGAGAGATGGGGGGGGGAGGAGAGATGAAAGGATGGACACTGAGTGGAAGAGCAGTCCTTCAAGCCCATCCTGTTCCAGCCAGGCCCTGGCTAACCCAACCCCTAAATCTGAAACTAAAAGTCTTTAGTGATAGGGGAGATCCTCCTCATCTCCTGCTGGCTCCATCAAATATAGAAATAACTCTTCTTGACAACCCCCTGACCTAAATCAGTCACCTTGTGAGAAGGGCTGGGGTCTGGGTTATTTGGGGTGAATGAAGTGTTCTGTTATAGTTGGAATGTTAGACTGCACGTATTCAGGTTGGACTAGGAGGAGAAGTCCCATGCTCCTCCCTCTCTCCTCACTTGGCTGTGTCTATTTTACTTTGCCTTTTCCTTCTTTTCTTTTCCCCTACTTTATCACTTCCCCTCTCATGTCTACCTCTCTCGCCCTCCTATCTTCTTTTCTCTCCCTGTCTCATCCTCCGGTCGGTCATTGACTTTGTTATGACTCCTCATTTGAAAGTGAGTGTTGCCTCCTCTGCTTCCTTTCAGCACCCCCCCCCCCCCCCAGTTAATGACCCACTGACAGACCCCTTTCTTTCTCTCCCTCTCAGTCTTTTTCACATTCTCTCTATCTGTCTGCCTCCATGTTCAGCCCCCCCACCCTGTTCTCTCATTCTGTTGAAAAGTCTGTTGTTTCACGCTACGTTTTAACCTCTGTTACCAAGGTGCAGTTAGGGATGTTTTGGATACGAAGACACACACACGCACGCACACATTTATATTCTCCATCAATCCTGTCATTGTCACTCCTTCACTCGCTTTTCCGCTCTCGACTCAATGTCTTTGTTGTTAAAACAGCTATAGATTTACAGAGCTGCCAGCCTGCCTACCCTGTGGCATCGTATTCCACCCTTCTGACATGCTATCATGCAAGAGATATCTAATGTTCCTCTCAGCGAATGAAATTTGAATGAGCCGGTGTATTTTTGTTGTGAATGACACAACATACCCATGTCATAAAAACCTCATGAGAATTCCAGTGTTTTGCTGTAGTGCATTAACAAGGCAGCAGAAAACAGTTAATGGTGCATGCAGCTGCATGGAGACTAATGTTCTCTACCGAGAGAGACAAACGCATGTTAAATTAATTCTAAGTCAACAAAAGGTACTCGAAAAAAGTTTGACGAGGCACACAAAGAGGCAGACAGACCGTCATGGAGACACAGGACCAGAGGAAGGGGGGGAAGGAGAGGATTTGAGTAAAAGTAGAAACTGATATCACCAAGGCTCGCCTCCCGCTGCCCCCCCACTCCTGCCTTACCACCACCACCGCACACACTCTGTGGCTTTAAAGAGGTTAATAGCGCGTGGCTGTGGTTGACTCTGCTGGTGGTAAAAGCAGCCAGTGTCTTTGCCTGCCAAATCACCTGTGGTGGGGAGTGGGCCTATTTACATGGCAGGAACCAGGCCTCAGTCTCACTCCATAGACCTCACTGAGTCACAGTCACTGACGGACAGAGACAGAGGAAGGAAGGGGGGGGGGAGACGAGATGAAGAGTGTAGGGAAAGAATGTGTGTGTGGTGCGTGTGTGTGTGTGTGGTGGGGGTGGGGGGGGGGGTGGCGTTAGGAGCTGTGCCAGCCCATTGTGTGCGTGTACATGCGGATGTATCGTTGAGTCGGTGCGTACGTGAATGTGGAGGATATGGAGAGACAGTGAGCTGGTTTCATGAGTGGGTCTGGCGACATGCAACGGCATGTGAGCATGTGCCAGCGTATGTGTCGGAGCGTTTATGATGACGCGTGAGCACATCTGAAGGCATGTCTGAGTGTGCGGGGCGCCACATTGTGAAAGGAGCCGTCCCGAGGGCGAGGAGACACGCGTGACACTCACGTGTTTCCACGCTCTCATGTGTCGCTCTCAGACGGCGCGTGGCCCACGACTGAATGCGTGAGTGTGATCCGAGCATGGCTGTGTGCTTTGGCTCCGGTAGAGTTCAGGGCTGGTTTGTTTTGTTTACATTTCCATGTGTTTGCTTGAGCGATCTCCTGCTCTCACAACAGGGAGGTATAATGGACCGGAGCTTTGCATATGTGGGAGACTACAAACGTCCTGCTACGCCCGGCTTGGATGGATGGCTGGAGAGATGGCGGGGTAGAAAGAGAGGGGGAAGAGTGTGAGAGAGAGGGGTCTTCGAGGTGGTGCTGGAAGACCATTGCTCTGCGTAGGCCTCTGCACATCGTAATCGGTTGTTACGATTGTATCGGTACGGCCATCAGAATGTCGTCCAAAGACATCAAGTTAGTGTCATGAGATAGCATTTACAGCTTGTTATTCATCCATCTCTTTGTTTTTCTCTTCTCTTCTTTCTCTTCCTACCCTGCTCTTCCCAGACTCTTGGACAGGATGTCAGTGCGGGGCTTAGACCTCCCCTGTCCCCCCTCTATCAAGCGCGAGCCATCCAGCCCCAGCCCCAGCTCCCAGGGGGACATCAGCCCTCCTCAGCCCAGCCCAGGGAGCTCCTCCTCAGACACCAACTCCAGCTACGGCCTCCTGGGCAAGAACCACAACCACACCAACGAACTAGACTCACCGGGTCTCTACGGACACACACCTGGGCTGTCCAGCGACGGAGGAGCCAACAGGTACAGAACATATCTGTGTGTGTGTGTGTGTGTGTGTGTTTGTGACCATGTCATGGATTTAGTATGAACATATGTCTTCATGTGTAGAGGGTCAGGGAGGGAGTCAGTGAGTGTGTGTTATAGGTTAAGCCCTGTCTCTCTGGTTCTCTCCCCCCAGGAGGTTTGGTGGAGAGGATGGCCAGGTGAAGTGCGAGTTCATGCTGGGCTCCGTGGCCAAGCGCCTGTGTCTGGTGTGTGGGGATGTGGGGTCAGGATACCACTACGGAGTAGCCTCCTGTGAGGCCTGCAAGGCTTTCTTCAAGAGGACCATCCAGGGTGAGACACATGCACACATTTCCGACTCAGGATCAGGATCTCCATCCAGCCGCTCTGCAATAGACTCGTCTGGTCTGCCAGCGAAAGCGAGGGGAAATGAGATGGGGAGACAGAGAAGGAGAGAAGAGAGAAATGGGGAGATTGTTAAGTGTACGTCTGCTGAGACAGAGCAGTTACTGTCCTCTGAAGGACAGACCTTTAACACAGGTTCATACACCCCCAGAGAGTAGGAATCATTCACATACACACACACATTACTGATGCACTGACACACTAGACATGAATGCATATATTCAAACTAAATACATGACTTTAATCCCTCCCCCTTCCCCCCGACCTCCCACTCCCTACACACACACACACACACAGAGATAAACACAGATTTTAGCAAATGATCATGTTTATACAGTCCGTGAAATGTGAAAAACCTGTTTTGAAAAGCATTACTACAGGTGTTAGTCAGAGCATATGTTTAGGTGTAAACATCTGATGTGAGTTCACAGTCATGTTCTGGGAACTCCTTGAAGACATTACCTGATGTTTGCTCACAGCACTTTCTAAGTTAATGCTGTGTTGAAGCTGATCCGTGTTGGTTTCTGTGCAAAATCATGTATGTAATCCTCTTTGTGTAAATGTGTTAGTGTGCGTCTTAGCCATAACCATTGTCTGGCCTGTGGCCCTGTGCCAGGGGTCAGGGGTCAGGGGTTGGGGTCAGGGTTAAGCCCTGTTTAGGCCTTCTAAAGCGGACTCCACATATGGGCTTTCTTGGGGTTGAAGGTCATCTGGGCTGTCAGATCAAATGCTTAGATCTGGTGCTTGTCTGATCAGATACTTCCTGATTGTAATAGAAAGGGACAGCTGAAGCGACTGGGGATTGGCTGACTTTCATATTCAGGACTGACGTCCTTGCTCTAGTTCTCCCTGTCTTAAAGAACTGAATTGTGATGAAAACCAAAACAAATAGAGAAGTGATTAATGGAAAGAAAGGATTCATCTTGACAGTGTTTTTCCTCCCTCTTACGTTTGCATTCCTTCATCTCTCCCTGCTCTTTCCTTCTTTATCATATTATTCCACCTGTTTCTACTCCTTTCTTTTCTACACCTTAATCCCTCCATTTTCCAACTGTATTCCCTTTCTCTCTCCTCCTCCTCCCTCTCTACCTCTCCCTCCTCCAGGTAATATTGAGTACAGTTGCCCAGCCAACAGTGAGTGTGAGATCACCAAGAGAAGAAGGAAATCATGCCAGGCGTGTCGCTTTATGAAGTGTCTGGCCGTGGGCATGATGAGAGAAGGTGAGGGTTATTAACTCTTATCAGTCTCACGCTGTATATATGAATACACACAGGCCAAAGGATGGCAGTGTCTGGACCTATGGGCTCGTGTGTGAAACCCAAGTCCTTCAGCCAGTTAAACAGGTCCAGCTTCTCTGGCCCCAGCTACCTTGATCTACTTATGTGTTTTGATAAACACAAGGAAAGAACAATGAGCAGCATTTCTATGGAAAGGTGTGGGTTGGACGTGGAAGTACTGTTACTACTACTGTCTTCTCCCCTCTGTACTGGGTGTGAGTGTGTGTGAGTGTGTGTGTGTGTGTGTCTGGTGACATATTGTTGGCCAGATATAGAGGTGACCCAACAAGGCAAACAGCAGCTCCAGTACGGCTGGTACCTCATGAGCCACTTGTGGAAGCCTTGATATGGGCACCATTTACTGATTAATGGGAAGGAGAGAGAGAGAAGGGTTTGGGTCAGGGCCTGGGTTTTAAACAGAGTGGAGAGGGGGAGGGAAGATATGAAATGGAAGAGAAGTAAACGGGAGGGAAAATGGAGAAAGGAACGGTGAGAGAGAGAGATAGAGAGAGAGGGAGAGGGGGAGAGAGAGAGAGAGAGAGAGAGGGGGGGGGGGGGGGAGAGGGATAGAAAGAGGGAGAGAGAGAGAGACGGGGCGATAAAGAGCAAGCCACGATCGAGGGCAATTCACTGCCACCTGCTGCCTCCCTCCTCAGTTCATCAGCTTTTGATTTAATCAACCGTCAGCTAGGGTGACAGAGACCAGCGTATGTTTACTGTCACTGTGTGAGTGTGTGCATGTGCATCTCTGCATGTGTGTGTGCTGGCATGCACGCGTGTTTATGTATACTCTACACCACACGACTCATTTCAGCATATACTTCCGTGGTGTTTGTGTGTGTTTGCATGTGTGTGCCCTTTTTTAATGAGCTGCTTTTAATAGGTTAGGGCATCTACTGCATCCAGCCCTGTCTGCCTGCCTCCCACTTCCCTCTCCCACCTCCCCCCTCCTTTCTTGTAAATTCCTCCAGATGTCTTGTGGGATTCCTGGACCTCCATGAAATGTGAAGCGCCCCTCGTAACTGCTGTCGTAACCGGTCTCGTAACGCGCCTCGCCGTGCCTCATAATGCCCCTCTTCCTCCAGGAGGCAGCAGTAAAGACCGAGACAGAGGGGTGTGACTTTTAACAGGGAGGCCGAGTCCATATTAAACCCGACTAAGGACCAGAGACCCTGACAGGACATGATTAAGTCACGTCCAGCGTCCCTCTCCGCAGCCACACTGCTGTCGCGAGCCGAGGGTACAGACCCATGTGATCACGAGCGCAAGTGGCCAGGGTGTCATCAGCTGCAGGACGCCGTTTTTCTGCCTCAGAAGTTCCATTTTGAATGCTGAATCGGTTGCACTGCATTAACTCCTGTCATTAGCACTGGGCCAGAGCAGTATTGCCCATCAAACACGGGGTAGTTAAAAAGTTCAGTTGCTTCAAGGAGCTCAGCTCAGGACTTTACAACAAGATCAATATTGAGCCAATACATCTAGGGAATCTTCTCACCTTACCAGGAGAGAACCAATGCAGTGATTTAGCAGTTACTCTTTTCAACTTATGTCGTTCATAACTACCCTACTTCCTACCATCACGAGCAACAACGGTGGTAGGCCCAGAAACGACAGGACGTCCATACATCTGACCAACACATGAGTAGCGTGGGATTGTGTCTTTAGCTTCAGCGAGGTGGCGAGGTCACTCACAGGGGGATATGATGTCATAGAGCATGTTTAGTTTCCTGGTGCTGTGTGGAGCCTGTGGATCTCCCTGCTCCTAATCCCTCTGTGTGTGTTTTGAGACCCTGTAAATCCCCTCTTCTGGGCGGACGCTCTGGGGACTTCAAACGCGCTTGTCGGGGAGATGGGGGTCACGGATCTTGGACACGTGCTTATCGAACGACTCTAGATCGCCCCAAGCTAGACATGCTGGGCTGTGTGTGTGTGTGTGTGTGTGTGTGTGTGTGTGTTATGTGCTGTTATCCTCCAAACCTATTCCTGGCCTACTGGTTGTCAGCACATTCCTCTGTGAAGAGTTACACTTAGCTCAGATGTGTGTGAGTAACCCTGGCCACGCACACAAACACACGCATGGCCACTGGGAAAGTATACACTGCCACAACATGGGAAGCCTTTTGACCACAAAGACCCCCGCGGCACCCTCGGCTTTGACACACCCCAAATCCCAAGTCTCACCTGCCAAACATAGCGAGTCAAGACCTTCTACTTGTCTATGGTGGAGCTATAAACATCCTCATCATTATCCCCTTCAACTCGCAGTCCTTAAACTCCGTGTTTGCTGTTGTCCAGTAATAGAACGTGAGTGTATGTGCTATGACTGAGCTAATGAGATATGTGTGCTGCTTTAACTGCCTCTAGGTAAGGTAACCTAATAACACTAATAAAACTCACTAATAAAAAAGGTAGGTTAGCCTTAGCCAGACAGATACCTTCTCTTTGTAGAGGGGTTGGGTGTCACCCTGGCACTGTGGTGTAGTATACAGTATGTTGGTGTGTGTGTGTCTGTGTCTGTGTGTGTGTGTGTCTGTGTCTGTGTGTATGTGTGTGATGTAGCTGAGGGATGGTTAGACAATTAACACCCTGAATACCTAACCCCCAAACTCCCCTTCCCTGTTAAATCCTCATCCCCATGGCGATAGTGTTACCATGGAGCTTGTTAAGAAGAGCAGTTGTCATCGGGTGCTGGACTGTTGTTGCCTATTGAGTTACAGGGTTGATGTTGCAATGCCAGAAA